>LPNX010364816.1:0-84204 GCA_001517045.1 Pseudotsuga menziesii | reverse complement strand
AATCTGTGCCGAAATTTGCTCAGCCGTACACAGTCCGTACTCCTCGATTTCCGTGCAGCATTTAATTCGGCCGTACACCTCGAATTCTGTGCAGACCTGGCTGTACTCCCTCCTCGAAATTCGTGCCAATAAATGCAGTCGTACTCAACATTAAATGCAGGCCGTACGATCTAGGGAACCGTGCAAGGAATTTGCTGAAATCTTCAGCTTCAAACCCTAACCTGGAAATTTGACCTCCTTGAGCAATTCGACCTCCTTGAGCTCTCTCTTCTCCTTCAACTTGAAAAAATGAACAAGTGAATCACTTTTGCCTCCCTCACCCCTTTTTATAATTTCCAAGTGAGAGTGAAATTCTCATTTATTTATTTCCCATAAATAAATTCACTCACTCACTTACTTTATCAAAAAGTGACTATAGTCATAAAATCACATTTAAGTGACTTTAATGTGAGGGTCACATTTTTCCCTCTTAAGTGACTTTAGGCAAAATTAAAGCCACTTAGGGAACATCTGACTAGGTACAAAAATCAACATTATCCCCAGTAGAATAAAGTGATCTCTGTCTCTGTTTTCTCTAGCAGCTGACAGCATTGTATTCTTTGAAGTTTTGGACAGATCTAAAGATTTCTAAGGAGACTACTCCCATGCTTATCCTGATGAAGTCTGCACAGTTCATGAATGAACAAGTGGAGATGATGATGAAGCACTATCCTCTTGCCAACTAAATAGAGTCATCTTCAGCAATAAGAAGGCGTGATCACTTGTGAGGTCTTGGTAAGCTTGTGGAAGCATATGTCTGATTTTTCAAGGTCAAATTTTTTACTGTTTTCTTTGGAAAAACAGGCTGAAAGATGAGGCCTACAAAGACTGTTTTTGGGGCTGTCTTTAAACAGAAAATGAGATCAAGAAGTTCGAGGTCTATTGCAGAATAGTCAGCCAGTATTTAGAAGCTATCTTCAAGCTTATACTCAGATCTACAATTGGTGAGTTTGAATGTTCAATAGCTCAAGTGATAGCAGCCATCCCTAAGTTGATACTATGTATAAGTGTAGGTTTATGTTGTATTCTTAAAAAGATGGACAGAGATACTTAGAAGCAGCAGTGTAGTGGATCTTGGGTTTGAATTCAGTATCTTGGGTTTGTGTTTTGGTTGATCTCTTAAGCCATCCAAACAGCAGTTGTCTGGTTGTGTTTTGACCTCTAGCTCTTATCTAACTTGGTAATCAAATGTTCAATCACTTCAACATGAAAGTTGCATTTCAAAATGCTCTGATCTATCTCTGAATTTGGGGTATCTACTACGGCATCCGAAAAGGAGTTATCCTTTCTATCTCAGTATGATGGAAGCGTGAAATGCTGGTATGAAGTGTTATTAGCGCTTATTTCCGTGAAAGAAGGACTGACCTCTATCAGCTCGGGTAGCCTCAATGACGAGATGGTTTGAAGTCAAGGTTAGGTTTCACAAGCAGTGTACACAGCAATTCGTAGGAGGCAAAGGTGGATACATTTGAAGCTACAGGTCTGCAATTCTATGTGGTATGAAGACCCTGACTGGACAGGGACTTGCACTGAGATGAAGAAAAGAATGAAAGGGATGCATGTATGAACACTAATTTTGGGCACACATGAAGGCCATTCAAATTCTGATTTCAGGGATCCTTTACAAGTATTCTCTCAGGTTCCTAAAAGAAGATTACCTTGGACATCTATAGCACTGAAGTTTGTGTTTAAGCAGCCAAAGGTACAAATACATGAAGTCAGTTCTCTCTGTAGCAGCAGGACATGTGAAAGATTTTATTTTGAAGGAAGATATACAGAGACGGTAGCAGCATCTTTTGGCTTGACAACTAAAGCAGTTCACTATGAACTAATTTGCTAGTATAAGTCCAAAGTTGGCATTATGAAGATGTTATGAAAACCCTGAGTGGTGAGCCTGGGAACAAATAGATAAGTTTTGGGGCATGATACAGATTGAAGTGAACAGTGACAGAGAGGAGAACTTGTGACTTGAGATTGATGTACTTGACAAAGATCAGATGGACTTGACAGTGATATATTTGACAGTATATTTTGAGTAGAGAATTGATCAATTGATTGAGCAGCAGTTGATGGATTTGTGATTAGGGACAGTGAAAGATTGACATCACAATACAAGGAGAACCGCAATTGGAGGTTTCAAGGACAATTCTGGAACGAGAAGAGACAGTGCTATTTTACATAAGAAATGATCAGCTGCAGTTTGCTTGGCATCTCTTGAGCCAACAGCAGACATATACAGGCTTGGCAGATGAAATCATTGCATGAATGTGTGAGAGTAGCAGTAAAGAAAGATAATGCACAAGAGCAGATCCTTGTAGCAGTTGTATGTTGACTTGACAGTGACCAGCTGGATTCTTGATATGATTTGCAGCAGTGTTGAATGATGAACAGATGATCAGCGATAGGAGCTGTATGATGACTTGACTATGAGTAGCATTTATGATGAGCAAATGAGCATGAGCTGAGACAGTTGACCGCAGATTGATGAGTTGATATGACAGTAAGCCTTAATGTAAAAGCAAGCTTGTCTTGCTTTTGAGGTTAGGATACCTCAAACCCTTCTTAGCAGGGTCTAAGAAAACCAGGCAGGGTCCTGGATACAGAGTAGGTGCTCTATTTATCAGTAGGTGTTGATTTTGCCTAACGGTTGCAGCCGAACCAAAACTAATATAAAAAGATTACAAATTTATATGGTGTGGTGTTCTTCTTTGTTATGGTTCTTGATGAGTTAAATGCTATGATATGTGAATGATGAAGTTTATGAAATGATTGGTAGAATAATGAAATGATGAATTGGTAGTTAAGTGTGACAGGTCAAGAAAAGTTGTAAAATTGCTTTACAATGATTCACCCCCCCTCTCGGTGTCTACAATCTGGTCCTCAGCAAATGTGCTCAACTATCTCTTCTATAGCTAAGCCTTGATCTTTTAGTGGCCTCTCCAACAGAGACAACTCATGATCCCCATAATGCAAAACAGGCACATGGTCAAAACGAATGTAGTCAAACTCGGACTTGGCAAATACTCGGCTGGATTGGGACTCGGCCGACTCAGCGACTCAAATAAGACTCGGTAAAGACTCGACAAATAGAGAAAACACTCAAAATTTAGTAAAGTTTGTGCACAGAAAATATATTAATGACATCTCTAATCCATATAAGTTATAAAACCACCAATAGTGGTGGAGCTGCGAGGAGGGTTTCACAATGAAGCCGTACGGCTGACCAGGGCGGTCAGACTTGACAGGGCGGTGGGTCACTATGACCGATCCGCCCCCTGTCACCATCATCATGATAGACCAGGACTTGGGCAGATTCTTTTTTTACTTCACGGATGTTCCTTTGGGCTTCTGCTGTCTAGTTTTTTTGGTAGGGTTTACCTGACAGTTAACGGCTTGGTTTTGCTGCAGAACAGTGTCTTATTGATTAGGGTTTCTTTGGCAGTTATGGCAGGGATGGAAGGTCTGGATTTGGTGGATTACTCTAGTGACCACTTGGAGGCTCAGGATGTTTGGGGGGTGCCAGCTGGAGGCTTGTTGAAGGATCTGGAGGATCCCTCGAGGCTGGGGCCAGAAGGCACTGGTTCAACCGGTATTGAGGTGGTGAGACCGGTATCAGCCTTTTCACCATCGAAATTTCTCAACTTTTCCCCGCATAGAACTCTGCCGGATGAAACTGTGGGTTGCGAAGGGCTTCAGGTGGACCTGCTGGGCTGTACTAGCTGGAGGGATGCAGGGGATTTCTTCTCCCGAAATCTAGGGTTTCCGGTGGCCGGTTTGGAAGGGGGTTTTGAATGTGTGAGTGGTTTTGACCTAGTTGCGAGGAAGGGGTGGCTAGGCAGGTGGAACATCTTTTCGGGGTTGGGGGAGGAGGATCAGAGGAGGTTTTGAGGGTACCACTGGGATTGTCAGAACATCGGGGTTGTGCGAGCCCTATTTCAGTTTCAGGGCCGCAAAAAGGGCTTAATGGAGTCACGACAGGGGGAGCGGTGAATTCCAGAGGGCATGCAAAGAGGCGCAAGCGGAGCTGGGTAAAATCCAGAGGGGAGGGATGTTATGCTGTAGGAGATGATATTCCTTGGGACAGGGTTCTCGAAATGTCGCAGTTGACGGTTGTGGGAAGGGTTGTGGGAAGGATCTTTGCCCGTAGAACGGTGGTGGACTGGGTGGAAGAACAATGGCGTGAAATGTTGGGTTATATTCCGGAGGTGGATATGTTACTCCGACGATGGTTTGCGGTGGTTTTTCAAACTGAGGCGGATATGAGATTGATCCTAAACAAGGTATGGCATATGAACCACTCGCCAGTGTTACTGAAACCATGGCACCCACTTTTTGATGCCAGTCGGGAGAGAATGGACAAGATTCCTATTTGGGTTCGGCTGCCCGGATTGCCCCTTCACTTCTGGGATCCTCATCACTTTCGTAAGATTGGTGACATCTTGGGCACTTTTTTGGAGGCGGATCTCTCTTATATGGAAACTCATTACAAACAGGTGGCTCGTATCTTGGTTGAGATGAACATTAGAGAAGGTCTACTTGAGACCATCAAATTGGACTGGGGGCCTGAAATCATTTCTCAATTACTGGACTATGAAAATGTGCCCTTTCAGTGCAGGAGGTGTCACGCTTATGGACATCCGGTCTCGGAGTGTCGCCTCCCGATGCGTTCCTTAATAGATGGGAAGAGAAAAACTCAGAAGGTGGTATCAGCAAGTGAACCAATTGTGCTGGAGGACACTGATCCCTCGCCGATGTCAGAGGGTCCAGGGGATGAGAGGGTCTCAGAGGACTCTGATCCCTTTAGTCATGCTTCTGAGGGGGAACCAGAGGCCCACATTGTTACCGATCCTGCTCCGAAGAAGCTCTCACAGTCCCTATGGAAGCGGAGGTTCCTCCGGGGCCATCATTCCCGGGTATTTCTACTTTCTCCCTCTCTCCCTCTATAAATTTATTATTGAATAAGTGTAATTTGGTTGGTCTCGATTGGGTGGAGGGGTTAAAAAACTTAACCTTATCGGGCCCGTCTGAAGTTGGCTTTTTACCTTCGGTGGAAGACCGGGCTGGGGTTTCTTCTTCTCTGGTGAATGAATTCAAAGAACCTTCTCGAGATCCTCTCACTGATTTCACCATCAAGTCAGCTGGTCCCCCGATCCTTGAACCAGATCCTGGGAAGGGGAAGGAGGACCGTGATTACTCGTCTCCTGAGGATTCAGAATCGGGGTATTTCCTTCGATCTTGTAAAAAAAGACTGGTGGGGGATTGGGGAAAGACCCGCTACCAGTGCGGAAGGGTAGGGGCAGAACTTCGAATTTCTCTAAGGCCCAGTCGAGGGCCAAGAATGATCTTCGGGAAGGGAAACAACTTTCAATTGAGAGGGCACTTAGAGCGGTGAATGCCCGGAAGGATGTTCGGATATGAAAATCATGTCCTTCAATTGCCGGGGTCTGGCTGGGCCCAAAAAGAAAACAGCCTTCAAAAGGGTGATTGCTCTTGAGCACCCTGATGTGATTTTGCTACAAGAGACTTTAGGTTTAGGAGACATCATAAAGGATAGACTGGAGAACTGGCTGGCAGGATGGACTTTCGTTACCCTGGATGTAAGGGGTCGGTCAGGGGGTTTGGCAGTGGGATGGAAGTTAAGTGCAACCAAGCTTATAAACTCTTGGGGGATGGAATCAGTTTTGGGAGTGGAGCTCTTATCAGTGGATCTGGGCACTTGCATCTCAGTGATTAATGTTTATGGTCCTTTTCTGAACCGAGTACCATTCTGGGACTCTTTACTACAGGATAATCTACTGGGAGGAGATTCAATGGTGGTGGGAGGAGATCTAAATTTTACTCTGGGTCAGAATGAAATTTGGGGACCACATGCCCATGCGGATCCTCAGGCGGGAATTTTTCTTCAGAGGTTGGTTGAAAAAAACTTATTGGATATAGAGCCAATTACGTTGAAGCCAACGTGGCGTAACAACAGGGGTGGAGAAGCTAGGGTGGCGAAAAGATTGGACAGGTTTCTGGTGGCTGAACAGTTGGTGGACAAGTTTTTTCTCGTTAGGCAATGGGTTGGAAGTGGGGGAAATTCTGATCATTTTCCTATTTTCTTTGAGATTAAAAAAGGGCCTACTAATCCGCCCAGTTCTATGAAGTATAACAAAACATGGTTGCAAGATGATTCCTTCAAAACTCTTTTCTTGGAACTTTGGAGGTCCTTTGATGAGAATCTTGATCGCTCAGCAGCCTTTCAATTTGCTGAAAATATCAAACGGTTAAAAGGGGCGGTTAAGGATTGAGCTATTGCCAAGAGAATGAGGGAGGATGAAGAATTGAAGCAAGTGGAGGAGGAACTTGTTCAAATTTATGAAGGAGACGGAAGGGGTTTTTTGTCGATGGATTCAAAAGAAGTTCTGATTAGATTGGAAGGAAGAAGGAACACTATATTGTTGGAAAGGGAGGAAGCCTGGAGACTTAAGAGTTGAGCGATTTGGCTTGAGTGTGGAGATGAGAATACCAAATTCTTTCATGCATACGCCAGGGGCAGAAAGGCCGCTAATACTATTTGGTGTCTGAAAGATGAAGAAGGATTAGAACATTATGATTTTGAAGGAAAAGCAAGGTGTGGAGTGAATCACTTTCAATCCTTGTTTCGGGCACCAGCACAGGCTTCCATTGCTGAAGTAATCAGGGTTGCTCAGATGTTTCCGAGGTTCGTTGAGGAGGAGGACAATAGAAGCCTAATGAGACCAGTGAATGAAGAAGAATTAAAGGAAGTATTGGGAAGCTTCCAAAAAGACAAAAGCCCTGGTTCGGATGGGTGGTCGATTGAACTCTTCCTGGCTCTTTATGAGGTTTTGGGTTTGGACCTATTACAGGTGGTAGAAGATACTAGAATCTCTGGAAGATTACCGGCTAGTTTCAACTCAACCTTCATAGCCCTCATTCCAAAGAAGGATAACCCAGTTTCTCTCAGTGATTTCAGACCCATCTCTTTATGCAATTGCATCTATAAGATTGTATCGAAAGTTATTGCTCGCCGAATAAAAGCTATATTATCTGAGAACATTTCAGCTGAGCAATTTGGGTTTTTGGAAGGCCGACAGATACATGAGGCTATAGGAGTGGCACAGGAAGGCATGCACAGTCTGAAGAGCAGGAATATTAAAGGGGCTATTCTGAAAATTGATCTCTCTAAGGCCTACGATAAGGTGAGTTGGATCTATCTTTGTTTGCGTCTAACACATCTAGGGTTTGGCATAAATTTCATTAGATGGATCATGTCTTGTATTACTACTGTCTCCTTCTCTGTGTTAATAAATGGGGCGGCCTCGCCTTTCTTCCATGCTGAAAGGGGACTTCGTCAAGGCTGCCCTCTTTCCCCATTGCTCTTCTTACTGGTGGCCGAAGGGTTAAGCAGGGCTTTACTTGAGGCAAAGAGAATGGGTAGATTCACCGGAGTCCATATTGGTGGACAGTTAGCTATTACACACCTGCTTTTTGTAGATGATATTATGATCTTCTGTTCAGGAGATAGAAGGGATACACGAGTCCTAAAGGAGATTTTAGATCTCTTTTCTATAGCAACAGGGATGGAAATAAATGTAGAAAAGTCGACACTCACCACACATCTGCTGCGCCCGGAAGAAGAGCTTGAACTCTTAGAAACTTTTCCTTTTAATAACTCTGGTCTTGATGTGGGCATTAAATACCTGGGCTTCTCTTTAAAAGCTAACTTGTATCTGCAAAAAGGATTGGAGCTGGCTGATTGGCAAGGTGGAGAAAAGATTACATGTTTGGAGCCATAGGTGGTTATCGAGAGCTGGGAGGCTAGTACTGGTTAAGGTTGTTTTGGAAGCCATACCAGTATACTGAATGTCTCTTTCTTGGATTCCAAAAGGGATCTTAGAACAAATAAGGAGGATTTGCTTCAGATTTCTCTAGAGTGGTAAGAAGGAAGATCAGGTGACTCCATGGGTTAACTGGAAGAGGATAGCTATTCCAAAGGGGCTTGGGGGATGGGGCCTAAAAAACATCTTTATGTTTGCTCAAGCGCTAGCTGCAAAAGGAGGGTGGCGATTGATCAAGTCTACGAGTCTATGGACTCGTGTTATTAAACAGAAATATTTTCCACATGAGAGCATTGAGGACTGGATCAGGAGGCCGCGGAAATCACATACAGGAGGATCAGTTATATGGAAGACGGTGGTAAAATCCTTCTCGTTAATAGAATCAAGTCTGACTTGGGATGTCGGTAGTGGAGAAAAGTTACAAATTGGAAGGGACCCCTGGATGGGGAGTGAACAATACCACATACTTCCTGCTGCAGTTATCAATGCCTTGGAAATAAGGGGAATCTCCACTCTTAATCAGTTGGATGACCAGAGACCAGAGGAACCATGGACACAACATTGGAAAAGTGCTGACATGCTGGGGTTGGACGAATACGAAACTGTCTTCTATGAAAACTATATCAGAGGACTGCAATTGGCCCATATTCAGATCTCGGATCAGGAAGATGTCTTGATCTGGGATTCGGATCCGGCAGGGGTTTATTCTCCAAAAGCAGGCTATTTAAAATTAAGCGCTGAGGTCGAGGTAAGGGAGGAGAAATGGTGGTGGAGTTGTCTTTGGAAGCTAAAGTGTCCCTCAAAATCAAAACTGTTCATGTGGTGTGTTTTAGAGAATAGGGTTCCGACCTGGGATAATTTACAGAAGAGAAATTTTAAGGGTCTCGGTTGGTGTGTATTGTGCAAAAAGGAACTGGAATCGATTTCCCATCTCTTCATTGCATGCCCTTTCTCGAAGGCGGTTTGGAAAGAGTGTATGAACCTGGTAGGAATGGATTACAGATGGGGAGGCAACTCTGTTAATAGCGCATGGGAATATTGGTGGAGCCATGTTCCTAATAAAAATCTAAAATCATTACCTCTGCTTATCATATGGGGGATATGGTTGGCAAGGAACGGTGCCATATTCCAAGAAAAATCTTCTGTCCCAGAAATAATTAGTGCTCAATCGGTGGGCATTTACAAAGCACTTCCTGAGCATATTAGGGTAGCAAATCAGCGAAGAACTTTGGATCTTGAACTGGACAAGTCTTTTCCTTGGGGTTTTTTTGATGGAGCAGCACAAAATGAGTTATGTGGAGGGGGGGCTATACTTTATCTGTCTGATTCTCACTTCTACACTTTAACGATGGGGATGGGTGCGGGCACCAATAACTTTGCAGAGATCCTGAGTCTAAAACTTCTTCTTATTTTTGCTGTAGAGAAGGGTATTAAGAGGCTGACAGTCCTTGGAGATTCTATGAATGTTGTCAACTGGACCAATCAAACACAAGCATGCAGAAATGTTAGACTTGCAAATATTCTACTTTCTATTGAGACAATCATACAAACATTTGATTTCTTCTCCTGCCGGCATGTGTACAGAAAACAACCAAAAGGCGGACCAGGCATCCAAAGAAGGGCTACAATTGGAAGTGGGCACTTGGAAAGTAAATGAAGAAAGGGACGGACAGAGCTTTGAATTCTATCACAGGCCCTTTATAGATTGAAACTCATCATGTTTTTTTTTTGGGATATACCTGACTACTATATTTATATATCACAGTTGCAATATCGCTCGAGTTTTTTGTAATCAGCAATATAGTCCAGTGGGACAGAACTTCGTTTCTTTTTTGGAAAACAGAAATGTTTAATACTGTGAATTTTGAAAGTAGACATAAAAGTCTCATCAAAAGAACCTATGTTTTATAAGACTTGGCTAAATTCACTGATTCAGTGAACCTACAAAATGTAATTTTGATCTCAAATGATGAATGAAATTACGCTTTTTTCTCTTGGAAAAAAAAAAGTTATAAAACCACATTTTATCCAGAAATTCATTGTATCATCTAAAAAAAATGATAACAACACTTGACACTTCATATTTATTTGCAAAATAGTGAATCGAAAGATGATTTCCTGAACAAATTCACAAATAGTACCAAGTTCAACTTCATAACTCAAAACATAAGTAGAAAATCAAAATAGACAATGTCTTCAAGTTCAATCTCAAGTCTCATGCATGACTACAAGAAGTAGAATGCCTAGAATAGAGACTAGAGGAGTTGGTGCCATCATCGCTAGACTGAAGCAACAATTGTGATGCAGGTGTATTGGGTGTTTCTATTCAAAAGATGGAAACACTAGGGGGATCCTTAGTCTCCTCATAAAGCCAACTCAAATCATCAGCAAGAGATTCATACAGAAAGGACAGGTGCATATAACTAAAATCGCATCAACTGCAATCCATATCTAACCCAAAATCCATAAACAAAGAGGCTTTAAATCACCTCTAGAGTACAAAAAACTTCAAAACTTCATGCTACAACAAATAACTACATATCATCAAAATCATTGCTTATATTGGCATCCTATTTGTCAATAGCACATTGTGCCCCCCACCTCTAGCCTCTAGCCCTTGCCTCTATCTTGAATCTCAAAGTTGATCCTCCAAGGACATTAGTTGATGATGAATTTTTACCTAAGAAGTTCACTCATGTCTTGGGGTGGACAAGGACACTTTAAAACTAGTCCCTAGCCTAATTAAAAAGGTCAGATTGACTTTATTTTTATAAAGTGACATTTTTAATGTCAGTTTGAGTTAATGATTATAAAATGACTCTATGAGTATTAAATGTGGGTGTGCATTAAATTCTCATTTATTAATTAAAAGTGATTTTTTAATGAGGAAATGAGATGGGCCTTATATCTCATTTAGTTGGATTTTAATCTAAGCCATTGATCTCAAAGTGGAAGTTACTCAAACAAAAAGGGCTTGGGAAAGGAAAATGGAGATCATTGTTCACTTTCACAAGAGAGAATTTTGAGAGAGGAGAAAAAGAAAATTCAGAGTAAACCTTTACAAAATTTCCAAAGAACAAGAAGAGGAGAAGGGAACGAATTTCAAGGAGTTTGTAACAATAGATTGGCACAAATCCCAAGGTGACTATACAACATTAAATGCAGACCGTACAATTTGTGCAACACAGATTTCGAGGTGAGAGGGCACGGTTTACGTGGTGACCGTAAAACACATAAATCGAGGAAAGTACAACATTAATTGTTGTCCATACAGCAGGCAAAAATAGACACAGAAATCAAGGGTCGTACAGCCGCATGTGTGAGGTCGTATGACATGTTTTTCAAGGTAGTCGTACAGCAGGTTTTGTCTGTGAGATATTGGCACATCTCAAGAAGGGAGATAAGTATTGTTGTTTTATTTTTGTAAAATTGGCCTGAAGAAATAAAATCTCTCTGAAGAACAAGTTTTCCCTTCAAGGGTTTTCCTGGGTCAATTTGACCAAAATCTGAGTGTTTATTTTCATGTGTTCCCTAAATTTAAAATTTCTGAGTATGAGATTAGGGCTATCTAAATTTTTAGAGTTCAAAAGTTGAAAAGAAATCTCGTGTTTCAAGTTTTTCAGTTAAAATTTTAATTTTTTAATGTACATGCATGATGAGGTTTGGGCATTAAACCATATGCAGCACTAAAATTGAAACCGGATTGGGGTTCTCAAAAAATTTCATGGTATCAAAGCTTGATTGAAGGCTGAAAATTACTTACAGAAAGAAATTTCAAACTAACGAAAAACAAGGTTGTTGAGAAGAACAGGTTCTTGAACTCCTTTGCAGTGATGGCTACCGAACTTAGGCTCGAGGACAAGTTGGATGAGGCAGTTAATTTTAGACCATGGAAGGCTAGGATTGTACTAATATTGCAGGAGAATGAACTATGAGAAATAGTTACTAATACTGCCGCGCATCCTGTCACTATTCCTACAGTTGCAGCTGATAAGGCCGCCTTTGATAAAATGGACATTAAAGCAAAAAGAATCTTAATTGATGCCATTAAAGTCCATATCATACCACACATTTCTAGGAAAGACTATGCTCATCAGATGTGGACCGCATCGAACAAAATTTACCAAAGTTCCAATGAAAATAGAAAAATGGTGTTAAGGGAGAAACTAAAGAGCATCAAGATGAACAAGGGGGAGAACATGGTCTCCTACCTTACCAGGATTACACAATGGATTCGAGATGAGCTTGGAGCAATGGGAGAGAGGGTGTTGGATGCAGAGTTGGTTCGAACAACACTGAAAGGCGTGACGAAGCCATGGTCTGTTTTTGATGAGTTTGTTGTTGCTCGTGAGCACATGCCTACATGGGATCGTCTTTGGGATGATTTCATACAGGAGGAGACCCGCAAGAGATATCTACAGGGTAGTACATCTCACAGCAAGGAAGATGAGGAGAATGTGACCTTAGCAACAAAGTGGAAGAAGAAGAAGAAAGTCAAGAAGGGTTCCAAGGGTGGAACCAAGCAACGGGATGGAAAGAAGAAGGACAAGAGCAAACTGAAATGCTTTGCTTGTCAAAAGTTTGTGCATTATGTTGGACAATGCCCAAACAAAAAGAAGAAGAAACAACAGACAGCAGCTTCAACAAAGATTGATAAGTATGCTGCTAGATTTGAGAGAGAGTTTTCTCCCTTTGCTGGTGGTTGTGTAGAGAGAGCATCATCCATCACCAGCAAGGATTTTGAGGATCACATGGAGCATTCCATGATTGTTGGGCATTCACTAAGTGCTTCCACTATTTCCTCCACTTGGTACATTGATAGTGGAGCTTCAAGTGACATGACAGTTGATCGAGACATGTTCACCGAAATTTCAGAGACAGGCTTGGAGTTGGAGGTTGTATTGGGCGATGACACAATGGTGAGAGCAGTTGGGCGTGGGACAGTCCGCTTTGAAAGGGAGTCCACGGAGCCCATGGTACTGAGGGATGTCTTGTACGTCTCTAGGGTGAAGAAAAACCTTGTGTTGGTTTCCACAGTTGAGGGCAAAGGCCTTGGGGTGTATGTCCTAGATGGGAAAGTTTACATCTTTCTCAAAGCAAAGGGTTCATCTGCTTTATATGCAATTGGAGTCAAATGCGGGAAACTGTACAAGCTTCCCTTCCAACCACATCATGCGCTAGCACACACTCAAAGCAGCAGTGAGTTGTGTGAGTTATGACACAGGAGGATGGCCCACTTTCATCATTCAACTTTGAGAATGTTGAGAGACATGACCACAGGTTTGCTAGATTTCAGTACATAGCAGAGTGGTGTATGCAGAGGGTGTGCTTTAGGAAAGTACACCAAGACTGCTTTTCTGAGCAGTGACAACAAATCAAAGGGAGTGCTAGATTTGATTCATTCAGACTTATGTGGTCCCATGTCTTTTGCTTCGTTGACAAGTTTTGAGTATTACATTACTTTCATCGATGACTTATCCAGGAAGACCTGGATCTACTTTCTGAGAAGCAAGAAGTCAAAGAAAGTCTTGCTTCAATTCCAAGAGTTCAAAGCTCTTGTGGAGAACCAAACAGGAAAGAAGATCAAGGTACTCGGACCAGACAATGGGGGTGAGTACACTTCCCATGCTTTCGATGAGTTTTTAGACAAGAGGGTATCAGAAGGCAGTTGACAGTTCCTTACACTCCATAGCAGAATGGAGTGGCTGAAAGGAAGAACCGTTTGATAGTGGGTGCAGCTAGAGTCATGTTGCATGATCAAAGTCTTCCTTTCTTTCTATGGGCAGAGGCATGTAGTACAAGAGTTCACAACGTGCCTTGGGGTGCAAAACTCCTAAGGAGATGTTCACCGAGAAGAAACCTGAGATAGGCCACTTCTTCATTTTTCGATGCCTTACATATGCTCATGTCCCTTCTAAAAAGAGGACAAAGTTGGAGGCTACTGGAGAGAGGCATTTTTGTTGCTTATGACGAGACTTCGAAGGCTTTCCGCATATACCTTCCTGCACAGAGGAAAGTTGTGGTGAGGATGGAGGTGAGATTTGAGGAAGGGCGAGCCTTTCGAAAATCTCAGGAGTCAAAGGAGGAGCAGCAGCAGATGACTACTCCACAGGTGACAGTATCTCGGAGTTCAGCGAGTCAGGGCACAGGGTCACAGGTCTCAGGGGTGACTGGGTCACAAGCTACAAGTACATCAGTTTCAAGGACTCGGTCTACAGAGACTTCTGGTACTAGGGCAGGTTCACGAGTCACAGGTTCATAGGTTTCACCTTCATGTGATTCGAGTACACATGGTTCAGTTTCGAGTTCGCTAGTATAGGATCTCAGACCTTAGGTACTTCTTCAGGGAGACATTTGTCTGATGAGGATGTAGAGGAGGGTCTGCCACAGGATGCTACTTCCAGGAAGAGAAAGGCAAGTTGGCTTAGGGAGCTTGTGAAGGAAGGAGAGGAGTCTGTGGGGCTACCCAGGAGGGAGGTCAAAGAGAGCAGGGCACCAGAGTGATTTTCCAGTTACATGGCACAGGTGACCAGCTTGCGTGAGTCCAAGCCTACTACTTATGAGGAGGCTTCCGCACATCAGGTTTGGAGAGAATGATGGAAGAGTACAATTTCATCATGAAGAATGGTGTGTGGGAGGTGGTTCCAAGACCAGAGGGGAAGTCAGTTGTGACTTCCAAGTGGCTCTATAAAATCAAGCATGTTACAGATGGCAGCATCGAGAAGTACAAAGCTCGGTTTGTAGCAAGAGGGTTCTCACATATAGAGGGAGTTGAATATGATGAGACCTTTGCGTCGGTTGCTAGATTTTCTTCGATCAAAGCAGTGATCTCCGTTGTGGCAGAGATGGGTTGGAGGATCCATCAGATGGATGTGAAGACAGCTTTTCTCAACGGTCTTCTACAGGAGGAGGTATATCTAGACAAGCCACGTGGCTTTGAGATTTATGAGAGAGATTCTCATGTTTGCAGGGTGAAAAAGGCCTTGTATGGTTTGAAGCAAGCACCTCGGGCTTGGTACTCAATGATTGATTCTTATTTGCTTTCAATTGGGTTTTGAAAGAGTGAGGCAGATCTCAACCGTTACTATATTGTGGTTGGAGGTGTTCCGCTCATTCTTCTATTGTATGTTGATGACTTGTTCATTACAGGAGGGGAGCACCTGATTGAGGCATGCAAGAAAAATCTTACTTCGGAGTTTAAGATGACCAACCTTGGGTTGATGCACTACTATTTAGGCATGGAGGTGTAGCAGGAGGATGGCCATATTTTCCTGGGGCAAGGAAAATATGTTGTAGATTTTCTGAGGAGATTCTGGATGGAGGATTGCAGAACCATGTCCACACCCATGATCACCAACTGCAAGAAGCTTCATGCTTCTGAGGGAGAGTTAGTGGATCCTACGTTGTTTCGTTAGCTTATTAGTTCGTTGATGTATTTGGTCAACACCAGACCAAATATGAGTTTTGTTGTGTTGGCGCCTAATTCACACCTCTAATGACGTGGTAGAAATCTTCAAGCCACTAGGTGCAACCTTGGGGGCAATCTCGAGCCAAGTGTTGTCACCTGATACTCATCTGCTCCGTTTAGGCCAACTCCTAGCAAAGCCAAAGGGGGTGGACCCTAATGAAAATAAATCTAAGGTTGTGTTATCACATATATAGTAGCCAGGGCTACCATATTCTATTTTTTAGACAGTACATTTTTCAGCCAGATCTCTTACATATGAGATGCTGAGATGAGCATTTTTTATGGATCATGATTATATTAGTGGACTATTGTACTCTCCCATGTCAAGACTGAGTCTCAAGACACTTAGATTTGAGGACCGATGTAGCCATTTATGAGCAGTCATTGATGCCCAGTTTTATGTCAGTTCTTTCTCATTGAACAGATGGTGTCTCAGATGGATTATATTGCATGGTTATGACTCAGCATTTTATATTGTGCTATGGTTATTATTGCTCTTATACTGATTCTTGTGACATGTATTAACTTGTGGTATCACGATCTGGCGCTCATATTTATATGGACTTGGTTGTATATTGTACTATGTATTGATGTCCCTACTTAGACTTGGAAGTTCTTGATCTATACTCATTGGTTTTACCCTCCTTAGGGAGAGTAGAGGTAGTCATTCCCGCCATTGTTTTGGCTTGCTAGTGTTGGCTCCATCATTCATTGTCTTCACCCATCCATTACCTTCCAGTTTAGTTTTCAACCCGACTGATTTCTTGCCTTATGGCATGGAGGATCTTTTTCCCCGCTAGAACTTTTGTTGGACAAGCTTCCCTGTTTATATTGTGTCTCGGCTCTGAGTTGGTGACAAAATTTGCCTTTGGTAAGTTGGATAGTGTGCCTAAATCATTCTGGTCGGTTGTCCCGATGTTTGGCACTGTGCAAAATTCCCCCTACTCACTTGAGATGTTGTTGGCTAAAACTGAAAGCTCATGTACTACCTATGTTGAAATTATTGAATATGCGCCCATGAAATATGAAAATTATAAAACTGTGTTTCTTAACATATGTAAAGAGGGCAAGAGCAATGAAGTGCTAAAATACTCCTTGAAGAGTATAAGAAAAGGTCCAAAAAGCAATGACAAAAAATGTGCTGACCTTATAAAATATGTCCCGGATGAAAGCTGCAATTAGTTGTGCTTTTAAGCGTTGGTGAAGTCTCAAAAGGGTCATATAAGCCAAAAAGGCCATGGAATAAAAATGATGATCCTAATGAACTTGGATCAAGCTTGATGTAGACATGATGCCTAAGTTGAATAAGCACTCTCTAAACAACTCACCCATTTGTGAGGCACTGCCATTCCTTGTGTTGTTGTTTGTCTAACATTGGTTATAGTGAGTATCCCCTTTCTTTGTCCAAAGTGTCGTGATGTTGAGTAGGAAGTCATCATTTGCCTTAGCCTTGTCATTTCCACCCTTCACTAGCAAATTGGCTACAATTATGAAGTGAGTATAGTCTTGAAAGTCTAAGTCTGAGTAATAACAAATAAAGCCTTATATATATATTGGTTGATGTACCACCAGTAAAATGAATGCTACTTGTTGTGATGGTTACTTGAATGAGTTGTAAATCATGTCTTAACACTTGCAACGGATGGATATAGTCTGAGTTATTATTGGTGTCTGATTATTCACAGATGGTTATATTGTTTATTGAATATATTTGATGATCAGACAGAGACCTATGAGGGGTATGAGTATACACCTTAGATGGATTTGGGCTCTCCAAGTCTAATGAGACAGTTTATTTCCAGTTCCAGGCACTTATAGATATGATCAGGCTCATTTTGCCTCTCTGATGCAGTTTTTCTTCACAGGTTGATATATTTGAGCAGGGAGATGTTTTAGTTGGATCTCCTAGGGCGTCGTATGAGCATAGGGGGGTGCAGCCACTTGTTTGTACCATTGTACCCCCATCCCAGAGAGCCTGGTGGGCTCAGTTTGACAACTCAGGCACCCTAGCACGTTGTTTTGGCAAGATCACGTTTCCCGAGATAGATTAAAAAATAATTAAATGGCTATTGAAGAAATCGATTTGGGCTACTGAGGCAAGGAAATGACATGGGATGAGTCATGATGATGAGAGTGATGTCCTCCACACCTTCTCCAGCAATTGCAGCTCCTAATTGGGCCCACACCTATTTTTGGGCAATTTTTATTATTTTCTGGAGCTTTTTTCGGAGGCTCACGATTTCCTCAAGGAGGCACAAAAGTCAAAGAAATAAGTTGTTATATTATTTATTGTGCCATGGGGACACCCAAAGGGAGTTAGTCAAACACTCCTTGGACCCACCATGTGCTTTCATTTATTTCTTGTTGAGTGGGTTACCTTTATTTGGGTGGTTTAGTCCACTTTGGTAAATTATGATTATATTGATCCATGCGTTGTATGTTGAGCTCATCTCAACCATTGATTAGAACATTTCATCTTTTAATCTTAGCCACTCGTTTTGAAAGTGGTTAGGATTTGGTTATGATTGAGGTTCTCTCATTTCTATTTAAAGGAGAGAGCTTCTCATTTGTAAGGGGTCTTGACTCTTGGATTTGAATAATAAAAAGACTTTTTTGTGGAAACTTTTCTGGATCTGCTTTGCATCTGATGTGCTCAAATGGTGATTAGCTAGTCTTCAGCTTCCTAGCATTGTGGAAATTCTCGTGAGATCTATATTTTTCGTGGCTATCATTGTTTTGTCTACAAGAGGGCGTTTTGGCTAGAGCGTTTTTGTAGGGGGACCTCAACTCACTCAGTTCTCTTCGTCTTGGATCAGGGGGTTTTCATTAGTTTCATTGTGATCTATGATTACTTCATTTTACTGTCTTGTAGCATTCAGTTTCTTTATCTTGTATTAGCAAATCTGATATGGTTGGCGTTTGCTCATGCAGGGTAGGGGGCGCATTGGTGGCTTGGAGCTTGCATATGCCATAGAAATCAAGGGGATCTTCCAGAATTGATCAGGATAGCAAAGATCGTCACTGTTACAGACTTCTACAAGCATTTCCAGGTAAGATCCAGCAGGTAAGTCTCTTCTTTTTCAAATCTTATTCTATTGTACCTTGCTTTTTCTTCAACTTTTTCTGAAAACTCCTAAAGCACTAAAAACCCTAAAAAATAATAAACTTGGGAATAGTCCGATCTTTTGCCAAACCATTTCTGGGTTTCATAGATCGGGCCTCCCCTTCATCAAATCAACTGAAACGCTGGTCAAATTCCTCACAGTTTGACCTAGATCTGATTTTTAAGCAAAAAACTACATAACCCCCCACTGAAAAATTGACCTGCTAGGGTTTTAAGTTTTTCTGAATTTTGACTTCATGGACGGATAGATCGGGTCCCACACAGCCTAAATCAACCCCAACACTATCCAATTGCTTGACCATTTGACCTAGATCTGAAAAATTGACTAAAACTGCCTTAGCGCCCTCACTGAAAATTAGACTTTTCCAGAAGTGAGTTTTTTTTTAAATCTGACAAGATAGACAGATAGGTCGGGTCCCAAGCATTCCAGAACACCCCCAACGCTGAGCTAGTTCTCTCCGATTTGACCTAGATGTGAAAATTTGGTTTTCAACATCCTAGCCCCCCTCATCAGATTCTCACTGTTCCAGATCTAATTTTTCTGCTGATTTTCTGATTTGGGCTTGTAGATTAGGTCACCATGACCTCTTCTCTCCTTCAACGCTGAGCCATTAGCCTCTAGGTAACCCTAGAACTGCAAATCCGTCCTCCTAAGCCCTAGCGCTAGCCATCCATTAAGCTAGGTTTCCTGTACCTTAGCTTTTCCGGACCAACTACTTTCTGGGTTTGTAGATCAAGGTGTCTCCCAGGTGGGTTCTCTGAAACATTGGTTTACTGCTGACTCCATTGCCCAATGCACACAAGGCACTGATCTCCTAGCTAGCGCTAGCCCCAACTTGACCTCACTCCTATTCCTTTTTCCAACACCTACTGATAACTCAAGTCACCTTTCTTTCACTGAGATTGTCCCCTTGGTACTAGGCAGTCCCAACTTTGTTCTTGCTCACCCTGTCACAGTTACGTTTCCCAAGACAGTGGTCATCTCCATCAGTTGCTAGTACCTTAACCCTAGAGCTAGGGTTTCCATTTACCTTGCACCTTAAGTACCCTGAAGCCCCATCTGATCTTCTTCTGGTGTCTAGGTCCGATCTCTCCTGTCGAGAGCAGATCTGGGTCTCCCCCATTGTTGTCTTGGACTAGGATAGCATAAAGTGAAGGCTGCCTTGATTGGCGTGACAACCATCCATTTGGGAGTCTAGGCAGTCATGGTTCCACCCCTTAGTTGCTTGCCCCTCTACCATCCATCTTGGATCCACCTCACACAGGAAACTACAAGGCGGGTGATAACAGGTTGCTTCTAATTATGAAAGCTGGAAACACATATTTTCTAGGAGTTTAAAAAAGGAATGAAATTAGAGATTATTAATTACTGCAAACAAGATTTACTTTAGCAACCCTTAATTCAAATAGATACACAATATTCAAGACACATTGCAGAATTAACTTATGCAAAACATAACAGAATAGATTAGTGCCATAATGAAAAGAGTGCTTTGCAAATGTGGGTTGCTTTGCAAGTATTGCAGTGTCTCAGTTGGTAAATTTTAGATTATTAGATGAATAATTAAGGGAATGGGTAAATTCTTGGTTAGTTTTATTAATGTGGTAATGATTTGGATTATTAACAGGGAGGGGGATTTTCGATATACTGCTAAGGTACAGGGAATATGTCCAGAGTCACAAAGTGTGGTAGCACACGAGGAAATGTGGGGTGAATAGAGTCACGGGGGGATGTTCAACACTACGCCAACAAGGATGTAGCCTAATGGGGCCCTACAATAGCTTTTCAATAGTTCCCGCTTCCTCTAACAATTTCCCCACAGGAAGCAAAATGCAACGCTGGATTTTCGTTGTTCAGGGAGATTGATTAAAAGTTAAACTAACTACTAGTCACCTAAATCCTTTTCTGATACCACCAACTGATTAGACGAAATTGCAATGGAAGTAGAGCATACGAAGATGAAGGCCTTATTAATATTAAATTTTTTTTTAACAAGGCTTTCTGATTAAAAAATTAAAATCCCAGGAACCTCTTTCCAAATTTAGTACTCGGGTAAGGCCTTATCCATGAACCGCACTCGGGAAAGCAAGGGGGTTTATTTCAAACTCAAGAGTGCAAAAAATTAAAGTTTTCTAATTACTACACTACTCAAATCTTTTCCCTTTCGGTACTTTGGTATAGCGCAGTGGGTTAGTATTAGTATTACTTTGCAAATAAAATTGAAATATAAACTGAAATAGTAAAGGAAAGAAACAAACTACACTAATAGCATAAAAACCATGAAAATGGACACCAACACAGATCTCCCCTGGGGGGATGGGGAGTGGGCTCTGATGAGCCTACTCAAGCCTTATTTGATTTTTACAAAGATGAGAAAGAAAATGCACTCTAGTCCTCAAATTAGGATCCAAAGGCTTACAATAACATGAAAAATTGAAAAAAAATTGAAAGGGCAGCTCTTCGATTTTTCGACAAAGCTTTCTCCTCTTTTTTCGTAAAACCTGCAAAAACAGCAAGCTAACTTTAATCAAACATGTCCAAAAACACTTTAAGAGTGTTTTAAAAAAATTACAAAAACATTTCGCGAAATTTTTTCTAAATAAAACAGTTAAAACTAGCTAAAAAGTGACTAAGAAAGTGAGCTAAAAAGCTGCTTACTCAGGGGCTTTGTTTGCCTCTTAGGGATGGCAAACAAATAGGGGCACTAAATTGCTAGATATGAAAATAAATCAAATACTAACTTGTAGATTAAGCCTCTTGTTTTTACTCGAAAAATGACTAAATAGTAAAATCAGAAAGTTAGTATCCTAGATCTAAAATCTAAAAAGATAAAACTTTGCAAAAAACTTAGTTAGATCTATAAAACAAAAGTATTCAAGATTTATGAATATGAAGTTAGATTAGATTTAGAATTATTTTTCTTTTAAAACCACGGAACCGAAATGATATTGAGAAAATTGGAGAAGGAAAGTAAGGAGAAAGTTTGGAGAGAAGAGTGTCCTTGAAGCTTCAATGTGGTATGCTGAGAAACTTCTTTATCTGCAGCAAACAATATTAGAAATAGGAAGAGATGATTGATCAAACAAGATCTTTCATGTATCCCGTTACGGCAATCTG
This sequence comes from Pseudotsuga menziesii, assembly GCA_001517045.1. Lineage (NCBI taxonomy): Eukaryota > Viridiplantae > Streptophyta > Pinopsida > Pinales > Pinaceae > Pseudotsuga > Pseudotsuga menziesii. The sequence goes on along the minus strand of LPNX010364816.1, from coordinate 62,614 downwards.
CAAATCACATACTTATGCAAACACAATCAAATGTAAGAGCGTAAATATTTAATAAATAAAACTAAAGCATCCATAAACAAATGAAGCATTCACAAAAAAATTCAAATATGTATTCTCAATAGTTTAGACAATTAGACAAAATAACTAAGCTATGTTACCAAATTTAAAACAAACCTTTCAGTAAACAACATATATTTCCATGCATGCATAAAAGTTTCAGCTACAGATTGCCTCCATACTGGTGGAAGATAAAGCATTCACTCCACCAAGGCACAACACAGTCTAGACCTCCAAAGTCTCTTTTATTTCTTAGATAAGCAAATATTACAACAAGCAGGCTCTTTCCAGTACATTCCAACTAGTTTGAATGCGCAAAGCACAGCTTTATTTATAGCCGAGGAAGGCCCGAGGGGGCACAACCTACACTGGAGAAGAGTGGGCGTCAACATGAGAAGGAGAGGAGTTGATCTTGAGTTTGAACTGAGTGAGACTAGAGAGGTTGGTGCCACCTCCCAAGAGGTGTGCCACCTCTCCAACCTACTTCCTGCCAACCCATTCATTGAAGCACACCTCATCCAAGGCACCAACCACCAAGAGACACAATCCCAAGCCTAAATGAACTCGGAGATGAACTCTCTAACACTAAAGTTGACCCTTTGATCAAGGAGATGACTTGCCTTGAAAGGAAGCCGATAGAAACTGATTTCAATCAAATTGGACAAAAATCCACTGATTTAGGAATCTGGGTATTCTCTCCAATTTAATTAACTTTTAATTTTTTAATTGATTTTTTTTATTTTTTGGAGATTTTTTGCTTAAGTGATCAATTTATCACTTAAAACTTAGGAAAAGTGGGTTTGGGGGCACAACGGGTGCTCTGAGTTAGAAAATGAGCACCTCCATGACAAAATCCAACTCCTAACCACAATTTTATTACAATAATAAATTTCTCAATTAAACTATTAAAAATAGCCTAAGTTTGCGGGAAAAATTATTTTTCTCAAAACATGAAATAAATAATTGGGGGACTTAGCACATGTCCATATGACTCAATAATCATGTCTAGCATGTTCATATACATAGACACGTGAACTTTAATAACCTCCTAAGGCCTAACCACCAAGACAACCATTCCAGCTTTGGAGGAGCAGTGAAAAACTTGAGAATTATAAGTCGTTTATTCAACAACATATAATTAACAAGGAAAAAACACCTTGGAATACTCGGATTGATGTTTTAGTCCTAGGAAGCCAAGTTCTTTACAAAAAACCCATGCTAGCACATCTTTTATAACTTCCCCGTAGGGTACGAACATGTGATAAAAAATGAAAAAGGGGCCTTGGAAAGCCTAAATGGACTTCTAAACTCTTGAAATTGAACAAGTGTTTGTTCATCATTGGCGGCTCACTGAAAGTCCAACTGAGTGCAACTCAGGCAGTAACACGGTGAACACTCTTAGTCAATTCATGGTGGAGCCCAGGAGAGTGCACTGGACAACCGCAAAACATATTTTGAGATACCTTGTTGGGATTGTAGACTATAGTTTGGAAATCAAGAGGTCAGGTGGAGTGGAATTGGCTAACTTCATCGATTCAGATTGGGCAGGTAGTGCTCCAGACCGAAAGAGCACTTTCAGTTGTTGTTTCAAGTTGGGCTTGGCAGTTGTGTCGTGGTTCAGTCGGAAGAAAAAGTCCGTTGCTTTGAGTTCTGCAGAGGTTGAGTACATGGCAATCAGTCAAGCTAGTTGCGACGCATTGTGGCTTCGCAAGTTCTTGGTAGACATATTTGGTCAAGAGCTAAGGCCTACTATCATTCATTGTGACAATCAGAGTTGCATCAGGCTCTCTGCGAATCCAGTGTTTCATGACAAGTCAAACCACATTGAGATCAGATACCACTTCATCAGAGATTATGTCCAGAGAGGAGTTGTAGAGTTACAATACATTCCTACAAACAAGCAGGTAGCAGATATTCTCACGAAGTCTTTGGGAAGAGGAAAGCACATGCATTTCAGAGACAAGATGGGAGTGGACAAAAACACTTTCCTCGATAAGACGGAGTGTTGAATTTTTACCTAGGAAGTGTTTGTTCACTCATGCCTTTGGGGTGGACAATGACACTTCAAAAGTGGTCCCTAGCCTAATTAAAAAGGTGAGAATGACTTTATTTTTATAAGGTGACATTTTTAATGTAAGTTTGAGTTAATGATTATAAAGTGACTTTATGAGTATTAAATGTGGGTGTGCATTAAATTCTCGTTTATTAATTAAAAGTTATTTTTTAATGAGGAAATGAGATGGGCCCTAGATCTCATTTAGTTGGCTTTTAAATTTTAATCTAAGCCAATGATCTCAAAGTAGAAGTTACTCAAACAAAAAGGTCTTAGGAAAGGCAAATGGAGATCATTGTTCATTTTCACAAGAGAGAATTTTGAGAGAGGAGCAAGAGAAAATTCAAAGAGTAAACCCTTGCGAAATTTCCAAAGAACAGGAAGACGAGAAGGGCACAAATTTCGAGGAGTTTGTACTAGCAAATTGACATGAATCCCAAGGTGCTCCTACTGCATTAATTGCAGCAAACCGTATAACATTAAATGCAAGCCATACAGTCTGTACAACACAGATTTCGAGGTGAGAAGGTATAGTTTTCGAGGTGACCGTACATCACAAAAATCGAGGAAAGTACAACATTAATTGGTGTCCGTACAACAGGCAGAAACGGGCACAGAAATCTAGGTCGTACAACACATTTTTCAAGGCAATCGTACAACAGGTTTTGTCAGTGAGATATCGACACGTGTCTCGAGAAAGGAGATAAGTACTGTTGTTTTATTCTTGTAAAATTGGCCAAAAAAAAATAAAATCTCTCTGAAGAACATGCTTTCCCTTCGGGAATTTTCCTGGGTCAATTTGACCAAAAATTGAAGTGTTTATTTTCATGTGTTGCCTGAATTTAAAATTTCTAAGTATGAGATTAGGGTTGTCATAAATTTTCAGAGTTCAAAAGTTGAAAAGAAATCTCATATGTTTCATGTTTTTCAGTTAAAATTTTAATTTTTCAATGTACATGCATGATGGGGTTTGGACATTAAACCATCTGCAGCAGTGAAACTGAAACCAGGTTAAGGTTCTCAAAAAATTTCAGTTGACACCCTAAAACTTTGATGAAACCCCCTAATCCAAGCATTAAAAATAGGGCATCCCTAATAAGTAATTTTGCTTGAGTGAAGGGTACATTTTTACTAAGGTCGTGACAAAGGAGTTAAACAATCACCACCACCAACATCAAGGTATATAGAGGGGTTGATGCACTAGATTAAATACTAATCCCCTACTGTCATACAAGATAGAATCCAGTGGAAATGTTGCAATCCTGAAACCCTAAACACTCTTAAGCCTGTTGAATTTTGAATGGGATCTAAAATTCTACTTTTTGCATATAAAGTCCAATGAGGTTGTAACCACTTTAAAACATCTTGAAACAATTAATGGGAATATTAAAATTTAAGTAAAAGGATAGAAAATGAAAGACAAGGAGAATACCTCTTTTACTCTAAGAATTTAATATTACCATCTCTGGTGAGTTTAGCGAGTCTCTAGCGAGTTTGGTCGAGTTTGGCGAATCTCTAACGAGTTTGGCCGAGTCTGCCAAGTGGTGAGTTTGCTAGTGAGTCTTGGTCAAGTACTTGTTTCATAGAATACTCGTCCAAAGTTGCCAGGCTCGACAAGTCTTTCGCGAGTCTGATAACACTAGTCAAAACCCTCGGTGTCAAAATTCCCATCAAGCACCTACAATTATGAATGCTCCTCGTGCAGAATTGTCACGAGAGGCTCCTCCCTCAAACCATGAGTGCCACCCATGTCCTCATGTGTCACGGCTACCAAAAACGATGGAATCTCTGCTGATGTCAATGATGAAGAGCCTGCCAAACTCAGCTAGTAACAAATCTCATCAACCACCCTTTCCTTGTCTTCAACGAACTTGAAAGCAAGGTCCCTATCCATAAACAATTGCAAGTAATAAGATTTCATCTGCTAAAGTGCTTCTATGATGGCGCGCAATTGGGTGCTAGTGACCCCTTCTGCAACTCCCTTTGCCTCTCCTCCAACTAGGTTTCCCACATAAGGTATTGGATAAACTTATGATCACCATATGCCCTCCTCAATACCTACACAATTCGATCCTCATTGACCATAGTCGGTTCTCCAAATCACGCAATATTATTTCATCAACATGGCACAGGTTGTCAAACAAAGAACCAACTGACTTTTTAGTTGATACACTAAAGTGATGGGACTCATGTGGACAATCACCCTCATCCAAGTTCTCACATCCATCATTTCAAACCCTTCGTTCTCTTCCTTCACGCATAGCTCCCAACTTTTGTCACATTCCGGTACAATCATGTATGCATCATCTTACATGTCATAAATAATTGGAGGTGTTGAATAAGCATCATACACAAGAAAAGATGTGGGATCCTCAAAAGTGATTGATTCATAGTCATCACAAATAGGACAAGATGTTGCATCCTCATCTTTTGATGATGTGAAAACTGCATCATAGATGTACCCCTCCAATGCGTTGGTGTTATTGGCCTCGGTTAGCTCTGACGATGCTTCATATGTTGTTGTTTGGTCTTCCTCTAAGATTAAATCCTCAGTATGGCTAGGTGCATACTTCTTCAAATGTCCTTCATGTTTATCTTTCTTCAAATTCTACCCTGTGTCTTAAGGGAATCCTCGTCCTCTTCATACCAGTCTGTTGAAAAGTTACCTAGGAAGTGTTTGTTCACCTAGCATTGCCTTGGGGTAGACATGACACTTTAATTGGTGACCCCTAGTCATATTTAATTTAATGAAGTGAGATGTACTTTATATTTTTAAAGTGACTTCATTAAAAGATAAAAGCCATGGTTATCCTAAGTTCATATTTAAATAAATATTAACTGAGTGATTAATTAAAACGGGGTGCTCATATTTTATTAAATAACATTAGGTGCACTAAATGTCATTTATTAATTCTTAATTGAGCATTTAATGAAAACCCTTCATCTAATCTAATCTTGACCATTATATTGAAGAGGAAGTTGCCATGAACAAAAAAGACTAAAGCAAGGCACTTGTTATCACCAACCTTGTAGTTGCCTATGTGAGATAGATCCGGATGGACAATAGAGGGACAAACAACTAAGGAGGTGGATCCAAGACTGCCTAGACTCCCAAACGGATGGTTGTCACGCCAATCAAGGCAGTCTTCACTTTATGTTACCTAAGCCCAAGGTAACAACGGGGGAGACCCAGATCTACTCCCGACATGAGAGATCAAACCTAGACACCAGATCAGATCAAGTATGGTTTGAGGTACGTAAGGTGTAAGGTAATTGGAAACTCTAGATCTGTGGAAGATGATACTAACTGGACTAGAGTTTTGGATGAGGGCTTCAGCCGTATGAGAGTTGATCCAAAGTGGAATACAAGTGACCTATAGGGGTGATACTAGATCTAGGGTTGAGGTACTAGCAACTGATGAAGATAACCGTTGCCTTGGGAAACGTAACCGATGCAAGGTGAGTAAGGATAGAGTTGGGACTATCTAGTACCAAAGGGATAGACTCAATGAGAGATATGACAATGTCAGATTACCTGAGTCATCAATGAGCAGTCAACTTTCAAGGGAACGAGGTCAAAATAGGGCTAGCGCTAGGCTTAGAGATTAGTGCCTATTGGGCCTTGGGAAATGGAGTCAGTACCTGCACAGCGTTAAAGTGAACCCACCTGGGATATGCCCTGATCTATGGACCCAGAAAAGTGTTTAGCCCGAAAGATTCAGTTTACAGGGAAAACCAACAGAAGGAGGGCTAGTGCTAGGGGTTGGAGAGGCAGATCTACAGATCTAGGACAACCAGGAGACTATCAGCTCAACGTTGGAGGAGAGATGAGATCAAAATGGCCTGATTTAAAAAAAAATCAAATTTGGAAAAGTCAAAATCTGATGAGGGAAGCTAGGATGCTGAAAGACAGTTTTTCATATCTAGGGCTACCTGGCAGGAACTAGCTCAGTGTTGGGAGTGTTCTGGAGTGAGGGAGACCTGATTTACAAACCCAAGTGATTATTTTCCGGAAAAAGTCAAATCTGGAAAAGTCAAAATTTCAGTAGGAGCGTTGGGGTTTGAGCAGTCAAAAAGTCAAATCTAGGGCAAACCAATCACAATCTGGATAGCGTTGAGGAGGATTTGGTGAGAGGGGTGCCTGATCTACAAAACCCTGCAGTGGTTTGTCCAAAGATCGAGCGGTTCCCTGATTAAGTATTTTTTTGGATTTGTATTATTTAGGAGTTTTCAGAAAAACTTGAAGAAAGGCAGGTACAATGGATTGAGATCTCAAAGAGAAAAGACTGACCTATAGATATTACTTGGAAATGCCTGTAGATGCCTTGATGATGATGATCCCCACCATCCCGATCAATTCTGGAAGATCTGAGTGAGTTCTAGGATCAGCGTTATGCTCCAAGTGACCAATGCACCCCCCTATCCTGCACAAGCAAACGTCAACAATATCATATTTGTTGTACCACGAAAGAAAAAGCTAGATCTACAGAAAAGTAACAAGATGTAATCATAGATCACAATGAAACTAATGAAAACCCCCTGATACAAGACGAAGACAATCCGAGCGAGTTGAGGTCCCCCTGCAAAAACGCTCTGGCTGAAAACACCCTCCTGTAGACAAGACAATGATCCCAAAAAATGATATAGATCTCACACAATATTCCGAATGCTAGGAAGCAAGAAACTTTCCAATCACCACCAAAGAACATCAGATGCAAAGCAAATCCATAAAATATCCGCAAAAAAATCTTTCTATTAATCAAATTCAAGAGCCAAAGACCCCTTACATATGAGAAGCTCTCTCCTTAAAATAGAAATGAGAAAACCAAAATCCTAACCACTTTCAAAACGAGTGGCTCAGATTAAAAGATATAAATGTTCTAATCAATGGTTGAGATGAGCTCAACATACAATACATGGATCAATATAACCATAAAGTACCAACATGGACTAAATCACCCATAAAGAGGGTACCCCACTCAACAAGAAATAAATGAAACACATAAGAAATAAATGAAGCACATGGTGGGTCCAAGGAGTGTTAACTAACTCCCTCTGGGTGCCCAATGGCACAATAAAATAATATAATATTTTAATTTTTTGACTTTGAGCCTCCTTGAGGAAATCGTGAGCCTCCCAAAAGCTCCAAAAAATAAAATAAAAATACCCCAAAAAATAGGTGTGGGCCCAATCAAGGGCTGCAACCATTGGACAGAGTGTGGAGGACATCACACTCATCATCAAGACTCATCCCATGTCATTTCCTTGCCTTAGTAGCCCAAATCGATTCCTTTAGTAGCCATTTAATCATTTTTTAATCTGCCTCGAGAAACGTGAACCTGCCAAAGCAGCCTCCTAGGGTGCCTGCGTTGTCAAATTGAGCCCACCAGGCTCTCTGAGATGGAGGTACTATGGTACAGTCACGTGGCTGCACCCCTTATTCCCCATACAGCGCCCTAGGAGATCCCAATAAAACATCTCCCTACTCAGACACATCATCAGAAAGGTAGAATGGGCCTGATCATCTCTACAAGTGCCTGCAACTGAAAATAAGCTATCTCACTAGACTCAGAGAGTCCAAATCCATCTAGGTTGCATACTCATACCCCTACCAGGCTCTGCCTAATCATCAACAATATCCAATAGTCAATATAATCAGTTGTGAATGACCGGATACCAATAATATAACTCAGGTTGTCATCCATTTGCTGCAAGTGTTACAAGGCTAAGACATGCTCTACAAATCATTTAAGTAACATTCATAATAAGCAGTCACCTCACTAGCGGTACATCAACCAAATACATATATAGGGTTTTATTTATTATTTACTCATACCAGACTTTCAGGACTATACTCACTTCATAGTTGTAGTCAATTTGCTAGTGAAGGGTGAAGGCTGAAATTGACAAGGCTAGGGTAAAGGATGATTTACCAACTTAACATCATGACACTTTGGATGTGGGAAGGGAATACTTACTATAACCATATGTCGGACAAACAATAACACAGGGAATGGCAATGCCTCACAAATGGTTGAGTTGTTGAAAGAGTGCTTATTCAACTTAGGCATCATGTCTACATCAAGTTTGATCCAGGTTCATTAGGACCATCAATTTTATTTCAATGGCCTTTCTAGCCTTTTTGGCCTATATGACCTTTTGGGGACTTCACCAGTGCTTAAAAGCACAAGCTAACCGCAGCTTTCATCCATGACATATTCAAATTTATAAGGTCAACAATCTTTGGATATAGCATATATTTAACCATTGCTTTTGGGACCTTTTCTTATACCCTTCACAGAGTATTTTAGCATTTCATTGCTCTTGTCCTTTGCTTGTATATGTTAAGAAACACATTTTAGAATTTACATTTTCCATAGGCGCATATATAAACATTTCCAATACAAGTAATACATGAGCTTTCAGTTTTAGCCAACAACATCTCAAGTGACCAGGGGGAGTTATGCACAGTGCCAAACATCGGGACAACCAACCAGAATGATTTAGGCATACAATCCAACTCACCAAAGGCAAGTTCTGTCACCAACTCAGAGCCGAGACATACTATAAACAAGGAAGTTTGTCCAACAAAGGTTCTAGCGGGGAAAGGTCTTCCATGCCATAAGTCAAGTAGTAAGTCAAGTTAAAAAACAAAACTGGAAGATAATGGATGGGTGGAGACAGTGAAAGATGAAGCCAACACTAGCAAGCCAAAGAATGGTGGGAATGACTACGTCTATTCTCCTTAGGGAGGGTAAAACCAATGAGTATAGATCAAGAAATTCCAAGTCTAAGTAGGGATACCAATACATAATATAAATACATCCAAGTCCATATATTTATGACCGCCAGATCATGACACTAAATGCTAATACATGTCACAAAGATGAGTATAAGAGCAATGATAACCCTAACACAATATAATAAAAGCCGAGTCATAATCATGCATATAATCCATCTGAACCATCATCTGTCCAATGAGAAAGCATTGATATAAATTTGGGCATCAATAACTGCTCTATAAATGACTAAGTTGCTACATCAGTCATCAAATCTGAGTGTCCTGAGACTCAGTCCTGATATGGGAGAGTACAATAGTCCCCGAATAAAATAATGATCTGTCAAAACTGCTCATCTCAGCGTCTCATATGTAAGAGATCTGGCTGAAAAATGTACTGTATCTGAAAAATAAAATATGGTAGCCCGGCTACTAGTGATAACAACATTCATGATTCATTGTTCACTTTCACACAGAGAAAAATTTTGAGACAGGAGAAGAGCAAGACACAAGGGTTTGAGAAAAAACAAAATTGAGTGAGATTTTTTCAGAGAAAAATCAAAGCTTGAGATGGGCACAATTCCTAAGACATTGGGCACAAATTTCTAGACAAATCCTTGCACAAAAATCGAGGCATTTTACATCTGCAAGCTTTCACAGAAATCGAGGAATTATGTACTGTTGACCACCAAAACCAACTAGGTGGACAACGATGTACCATGCACATGTTGGATGTGCCTTGAAGATAAGAATGAAGTACTTAATGATTATATCAAACGAGGCAACTCTTCTTCTCTTCTATCTATGAAATTTCTGCCTCCCGCAGGGGATTTTGTAAGGATATGTCGACATGAAGGTCTAGTTTTTTGTAGCTTAATCACCTAAGACTTAGTCATTAGGGAAGTCTTTCCATTGAGTGATTTTTCACTTGGATAATTAAAAATTCTTTTTAGAGATTTTAATTATTTGAGTTTTTCACTCAAAATTACCTCCAAAGTGGTGAAAGGTGTTCTAGTGATCGAGTCCATGTGGTGATTGGGGCTTAGGAATGTTCTATATTACCATGCTAGACATTATCTAGAGTCTTGCGAAATTTCATTAAGTTTTGCATAGGTTTTTTTAATTTTTGGTCATTAAAAATTGTCAGTCAAGAAAATTTGTTGTAATGTAAAAGAGGGTTACTTGGTCATTTTTAATGTTGTATAGGAGTATGAGTACTCAAGATAAATGGCATGAGACCCCCTACACCCTTGGGCCAAGTTTGAAGTCATTCGGAAAAGTATTACTATGGTTTTGGTCACTTTTTCCTAAGTCAGTCACAGAAATCAGGAAATTGGGCATTTAATTAGAGAGCCAAATTTTGGAAAAGTGACTATAGTCACTTGGGGTGGCCAAGTAAAGGTTCTAATGTTTATATTAGGTTCCTAAGACAAATTTAAGACCCAAAGGGGGCCCCCCAAGCAAGCATTTACAAGTTTTGAGTTGTCGACTCTAAGGGAGATGCCCCCTTCTCTCTTTGATTGGTTGGGTGAGCTAAAATCAATCGAAGGGGCTCCACTATGGTGGTTTCCTCCCCATTTGACATAGCAATAAGGTTAGAAGCATTAAATTGAGAGTTTATCTCCCCATATTTGAGATCCCAAACCATGGTTTTACTCTCCTTGAGCATATTCACTCCCCCTCTCTTGGGCCCCCCTCTCTCCCTTATAACACTTGTCTAGCATGCAAAGAGCCTCTCTATTTCATTTTTCCTATTTAAATAAGCTTCCCCTCCTCATTTGGGTTACACACACCCACTCTCTTGCTCATGCTCTCATTCTTTCTCTTGCTCTCATTCCATAGCTCTTGCTATGGCCATTGTAATTTTCAACCATTTGGCTTTGTTAATGAAAAATCTTTGGAGGAATTTGGTGTCCTTTGTGCTCATTGATAGTTTGATTCTATGTTCAAGTAACTACATAAGCCAGGGAGGCCACGAAAGCATACTAATTTGCTTTGGTAAGATTTATGGTATTTGTATTCCATAGATTTTGTGAGTTCTATTTCTTGTAGCTAAAGAGGTTCATATCTTTTCTAATTTAAAATTTATGATTTCTTTGCTCACCATTTGGTTCTCACCTCTTTGTAGTTTGGTATTAAAAATCTTATTAGTTGCAGGTATACGGATTGAGGAGTAAGATTCCAAACTTGGATGCCCCTTTGCTCGATTTCTTGAAGAGCCAAAGATAAAATTTACTCTTTCTTTACACATAAATTTCTGCATTTTAGTCTTAGTTGGTTGGGTTCTTCAAGTCTAATTTTTATTCATATTTACTCAAATTATCTCAACATTATTCTCTTGACAACTTTCTATAAATTTTGTACCTATATTGCACTAACATACTAACCTCCCCATAATGATTTGGGGCATATTACATCATTTTCTGTTCGATGTTTTTAGCAGGTTGATGACAAAATAGGACAAAACTCTGCCTAATTTTAGCCATAGAAAAGTTTTAAGGCGACCCCAAAGGAAGAGCTTCAAGGCCATCTCAAGAAAGGGGAAAAATACGGTTTTTCTCATTCTCTTATCTATTTCTTTACACTAAAATTTCAGCCATTGTAACAAGTCCAAGAGAGTCTCTTGGACTTGATTTCTTGTTTTGCATTTTCAATTAAATCAAGTCTCATTTATTTGCCATCCATTGCTAGCAAAAGAAGTTGGGCTTGCCCACCTTTGCATAAGCAATTGTTGATTGGCGTGGATTTAGATTAGTTAGAATTTCATTTTGTTTTTATTTTCTTCTTTATTTTTGCCCACACCTTGCAAGTGATTTGGCTATGCCATCCTTGCAAAATCGTGTTGGCTAGTGTTTTTTTTTTCATTTGCCCACACCTTGCAAGTGATTTGGCTTTGCCATCCTTGTGAAACTGTGTTGGCTTGTATCTTTATTTTATTTTTATTTGCCCACACCTTGCAAGTGATTCGGCTATGTCATCCTTGCAATATCGTGCTTGCTTGCATTGTTAATAATTGTTAAATTCTTCATTTCATTTAAAATAAACATTGCCCCAATCTTCGCCTCATATTCACTCCTCTTGTCGGTTGGTCCGACCCTAGGTGACAAGAAAGGGAGAAGATTTGAGTTGGCTAAAATAATAGGCATTTCAATCCATTATTGCAAGATTGAGAAAAAGAGGATTAGTGTGTGGAGCTAGCGGGGTGGAAGTTGTTGGGGGCCTCGTGGCACTTTGTCCTCCTGTTGAGCACCCGACTAGTTCTTGGGACTGACTTGTGGAGCTCGGAGGGAGCTTTCTGCTCTCTTGTTGAGCACCCAACAGTTTCTCTCAGTTGAAGGATAAGGGTTGGAGGTAGACACATTAGTTGGTTCGTTTATTTCTCATGCAAACACATTAATCCCCTAAGTAGAAGAAAGACCTTAAAATAAATTAAAATCTACTGGACCACTTGTTATCACCAACCTTGTAGCGGCCTGTGCAAGATGGATCCAGGATGGATGGTAGAGGGACAATCAACTAAGAAGGTGGAACCCAGACTGCCTAGACTCGCAAAGAGATGGTTGTCACGCGAATCAAGGCAGTCTTCACTTTATGTTGTCTGAGTCCAAGACAACAATGGGGGAGACCCAGATCTGCTCCCGATAAAAGAGATCAGACCTAGACACCAAATCAGATCAAAACAAACTTTGAGGTACGTAAGTTGTAAAGTGTTCGGGAACTCTAGATCTACAATAGGATTCAGTAGATGGATCAGGACTTTAGCAATATATTGGTTGATCCAAAGGAGTAATTGAATGACCTTTGGGGGAAATGGTTAGATCTAGGGTTTTGGTACTAGCAACTAAAGAAGATGATCTCTGCCTTGGGAAGCGTAACCGAGGCAGGATGGGTAGGAAAATAGTCAGAACTATCTAGTACCTGGATGACAGACTCAATGAAGAAGGTGAACAGGTGTGATTCTCTAAGTCATCAAGGAACAGCCAATTTCAAGGGGAAAAGGTCAATTCAGGGTTAGCGCTAGGGATGGGAGATCAGTGCCTTTCGTGCATTAGGCAATGGAGTCAATATACACCCAGTGTTGAGGTGAACCCACCTAGGGTAGACCCTGATCTGTGGACCCAGATAACTGTTTTGGTCTGGATGGCTCAGTTAAGGCAGGAATTCAGTCAAGGAAGGCTAGCGCTAGGGTTGAATGAGACAGATCTATTGCTCTGAGGCCACCAGCAGACAACCAGCTCAGCGTTGAAGAGGAAATGGGATCAGGAGGGCCTAATCTACACACTCGATTCAGAGAAATTTAGGAAAAGTCAAATCCCAGAAAAGTCAAAGTTGATGAATAAGGCTGAGAGGATGAAAAATTGATTACTTCAAATCTAGGGCAAGAAGGTTGGATCTAACTCAGCGTTAGGGGTGTTCTGGAGTCCTCAGGACCTGATCTATCACCCTAGCCTGTCAAATTTTGGAAACAGTAAACTCCAGAAAGGTCCAGTTTTTCAGTGACGATGCTAGGGTTGTTTTCAGTCTAAAATTCAGATCTAGGTCATACTGTCATGAATTTGGACAGCGTTGGGGGTGATTTGGAATGTGTGAGACTCAATCTATCAACCTATGAAGTCAGAAATCAGAAAAAATAAAACCCTAGCCGATCAAATTTTCAGTGCAAGCGCTATGCAGTTTTCAGACAATATTTCAGATCTAGGTCAAACCAGCAGGAATTTGACCAACGTTGCAGTAGATTCAGTGAGGGGGAGGTCCGATCTATGAAACCCAGCAGTGGTTTCGCCAAAGATCGGACGGTTCCCAAATTTAGTATGTTTTAGGGTTTTTTCAGTATTTTAAAGATTTTCAAAAAAATGGAAAGAAAACAGGTACAATGGATTGCGATCTGCTAAGAGAAGAGAATTATCTGTTAAATCGTACCTGAAAATGCTTGTAGAAGCCTTAACAGCGATGATCCTTGTTATCCCGATCAATTCTGAAAGATCCACGTGATTTCTATGACGGATGTAAGCCTTAAGCCACCAATGCACCCCCTACCCTGCATGAGCAAACGTCAACAATATCAGATTTGCTAAAATAAGATAAAGAAACCAAATGCTATAGAAAAGTAAAAAGAAGTAATCATAGATCACAATGACACTAATGAAAACCCCCTGATCCAAGACAAAGATAACCGAACGAGTTGAGGTCCCCCTACAAAAACGCTCCAGCGAAAACGCCCTCCTGTAGACAAGACAATGATAGCAGAAAAAATATAGATCTCACATGAATTTCCACAATGTAGGAAGCAGAAGACTATCCAATCACCATTTGAGAACATCAGATGCAAAGCAGATCCAGAAAATATCCACGGAAAAATCTTTCTATTATTCAGATCCAAGAGCCAAAGACCCCTTACAAATGAGAAGCTCTCTCCTTTAAATAGAAATGAGAGAACCACAATCATAACTGAATCCTAACCACTTTCAAAATGAGTGGCTAAGATTAAAAGATAAAATATTATAATCAATGGTTGAGATGAGCTCAACATACAATACATGGATCAATATAACCATAAAGTACCAAAGTGGACTAAATCACCCATAAAGAGGGTACCCCACTCAACAAGAAATAAATGGAGCACATGGTGGGTCCATGGAGTGTTAACTAACTCCCTATGGGTGCCCCATGGCACAATAAAATAATATAACATTTTAATTCTTTGACTTTATGCCTCCTTGAGGAGATCGTTAGCCTCCCAAAAGCTCCAGAAAATAATATAAAATGCCCAAAAAACAGATGTGGGCCCAATCAGGTGCTGCAACTGCTGGAGAAGGTGCAGAGGACATCACTCTCATCACCATGACTCATCACATGTCATTTCCTTGCCTCAGTAGCCCAAATCGATTTCTTCAATAGCCATTTAATCATTTTTTAATCTGCCTCAGGAAACGTGAACCTACCAAAACAGCCTCTCAGGGTACCTGTGTTGTTAAACTAAGCCCACCAAGCTCTCTGGGATGGGGAAACTATAGTACAAACAAGTGGCTACACCCCCTATATCCATACAACGCCCTAGGAGATCCAAATAAAACATCTCCCTGCTCAGACACATCATCCTGTGAGGCAAAACTGCATCAAAAAGGTAAAATGAGCCTAATCATTTCTGCAAGTGCCCAGAACTGAAAATAAACTGTCTCATTAGACTCAAAGAGTTCAAATCCATCTAGGGTGTATACTCATACCCCTCTCAAGTCTCTACCTGATTATCAACCATATCCAATAGACAATATAACCATCTATAAATGATCAGATACCAATAATATAACTCAGACTATCATCCATCTACTGCAAGTGTTATAAGGCTAAGACATGCTCTACAACTCATTAAACAACAATCACAACAAGTAGCAGTCATTTCACTGGCGGTGTATCAACCAAATACATATATAGGGTTTATTTATTATTACTCAGAGTAGACTTTCAGGGCTATACTCACTTCATAGTTATAGTCAATTTGCTAGTGACGGGTGAAGGATGAAATTTACAAGGCTAGGGCAAAGGATGACTTCCTACTTAACATCATGACACTTTGGATATGGAAAGGAAAAACTCACTAAAACCAATGCCAGACAAACAACACAAGGAATGGCAGTGCCTCACAAATGGTTGAGTTGTTTAGAGAGTGCTTATTCAACTTAGGCATCATGACTACATCAAGTTTGATCTAGTTTCATTAGGATCATCAATTTTATTTCCATGGCCCTTTTTGGCCTATATGATCCTTTGGGACTTCACCAGTGCTTAAAAGCACAGCTAATCACAGCTTTCATCCAGGACATATTTAAATTTATAAGGTTAGCAATATTTGGATATAGCATATATTTAACCATTGCTTTTTTGGACCTTTTCTTGCCTTCAAGGGGTATCTTAGCATTTCATTGCTCTTGCCTTTTTTCACATATGTTAAGAAACACAGCTTTAGCATTTTCATTTTCCATGAGCGCATACAAACATTTCCAATATAAGTAGTACATGAGCTTTCAGTTTTAGCCAACAACATCTGCATAGTGCCAAACATCGGGACAACCGACTAGAATGATTTAGGCATACAATCCAACACACCAAAGGCAAGTTTTGTCACCCACTCATAGCCAAGACACAATATAGACAGGGAGGTTTGTCCAACAAAGGTTCTAGCAGGGGGAAAAGGTCCTCCATGCCATAAGTCAAGAAGTCAGTCGTGTTGAAAACAAAATTGGAAGGTAATGGATGGGTGGAGACAGTGAAAGGTGAAGCCAACACTAGCAAGCCAAAACAATGGTGGAAATGGCTACCTCTATTCTCCCTACGGAGGGTAAAACCAATGAGTATAGATCATGAACTTCAAAGTCAGAGTAGGGACATCAATACATAATACAAATACATCCAAGTCCATATAATTATGATCGCCAGATCATGACACCACATGTTAGTACATGTCACAAAAATTATTATAAGAGCAATGATAACCATAACACAATATAAAAAGTTGAGTCATAATCATGCATATAATTCATCTGAAACATCATCTGTCCAATGAGAAAGCACTGATATACATCTGGGCATCAATAACTGCTCTGTAATGACTAAATGGCTACATCGGTCCTCAAATCTTAGTGTCCTGAGACTCAATCCTGACATGGGAGAGTACAATAGTTCACAAATACAATAATGATCCAGCAAAACTGCTCATCTCAGCATCTCATATGTAAGAGATCTGGCTGAAAAAAGTACTCTGTCTGAAAAATAGAATATGGTAGCCTGGCTACTATATATGTGATAACATCTAGCTCCAGCTGGAACAAGTCCTCTGCTGAAAAGAGCGCTTGAGAACCTCAGAATCTCTGGTCCTCGCACTCTGCTTCTTGCATCCTCGATCAATCCATCCAACTTTGCAACCGCTACCAAAATGTCACTGCCTACCTGCAACATGTCCAGAGCTATACCAAACTCACAGACCGGTCATCAAAACGATATGTGGATAATATATAAAATACTGAAAATAAAGATGCATGAAACTGAAAAGCAAAAAATAAATCTAATTTATAACCATAACTTTCAAGAAAAGTTTGATTTTTTATTGTGCAAGATAACAGAAATTAGAACAATACTAAGAGCTTCAAAAGGCGAGCTTCAAGGGAAAATGCAAGATTCTACACTACTGTCGGGAAAGGCTTATTCAAATCCTACCTACCCTACTCTAACTAATTTAGACAAGTGTTAGGTAAAATCATAAATCCAATGCAACCACTTGCTGAACAAATGTATTGAGCTTTCTTTACCGTTAATGATACAACAAATCAAAGATGGCGTGTAAGTAATGTAAATGGAAATTGAAGCCATTATAACTTGTTGTTTGAAAATCAAAGAAAGATATGGATCAAGAGAAATGAAATCATTGCAGGGATAAGATTGAATTTCTAAAAACTCATCCATCAAGATACTGAGAGGGTCATAAAAGGAATGCAAGTTCGTTCTTGATGGAGGAAGACAATATGATTCATGACTCAGCCACTCCAAACAGTTTTTTGTTTTCTCCTCTACCCTACTAGGACATTCAATTCTATTCACCCCAGGAGAATCAAATGGGGACAAGTTGTAATGTAATGAAACTCTAAATGAGACCAAGCCCATTTGTTGTTTAAAATGGAGAAAAGATGAAATTGATTTTTATACACCTTCTCCAACCATCCATAATACAGATTTACAAATTGAAAAAATTTATTCATTACGGGTGACTGAGAAGAGACATGAAGTTCTTTTTCCCCAATTTCGTGATAATGATTAAACTCTTGATTCGAAATTTCGAAAGTAACAACTTGATTTAAAGACACACCCATACAAGAAGGTTTGAAGAGTTGGGACAAGAGGGTGGATTGAAAATTTTCTCCCGGACTTGGAATAACTGATCTCAGAATTTGATGAGAGGAAAAAGCATTTAAATTAATTCCAGGAGTGATTTCAAGATTCGAAACAAGGTCAGTATCCACACATTGAATCAACATATTCTGATTAAGGATTGTATGAAGAATTTTATCGATACTATCAGGACAAGGCTCCTCATCGCAATGTTCTTGATCAAGTTTACTTACAATCGTATCATCATGTGATTGTTCTTCTTTAAGCTCTAGATAAGGAAAAACATCAATAAGTTCGGTTTCAGTTTCCCCATCACTCTTACAGCATGCTCATCAATCACAATATGACCACAAGATTGGTCTTCATCGGAAGTTTGATTGATTTCATCAAAGTCTGAATCCAAATTCGGATGGCTTGCATACTTACTCAAACTATCGCCAATTAGGCAATGACTATGGAGTTCCTCTTCTAAAGGCTCTTTAATAGACTCACAAATGGAAGGCTCAACTATGGATGCTTCTTGATGGTGATTAGGTTCCCTTCCACGGATCAAATCCAAGATTTGCTCTAACTGCTTCAGGTAATAATAGCAGAGTATCTCGTATGATTTGATTGATATCCCTCTTAGTTTCAACATGAGGTTTTGAAACATTATTCTCGAAGTACTCTGTAACATTCTTATGGATTGCAGGCACACTCATAATTTGGAACATATCAAGACAGGAATGGTCCAATTGAGAAAGCACATTGTCAATATATTTATTATCAACTGCACAATCATTGCTAGACTGACACTCTAAAATTTTATCAGTGTTCCTACTCCAACTATCAATTAACAAATCTGTGAACATGTCATACCTAATGACGGATCCTGGTGCTAAATGATCAAACCATAGTTGAACATCCCCTTGCAAGGATTCTCCTAAGGCTCGCATATAAACATCTTCATTGTCTACACCTCTAGATTCCATGTAATCCCAGAGAATGCCCAAATGACTTTCAATAGATATATCATTATTTCCACTGAACTAGGGCAACCTCCTAGTGTAATTGTTTGGCATAGGATGAGGTGCTACCAGTATTTCAGAAAAGTCAAAAGGAGACCATTTGTCTTGTTTTTTAACAGCTCTAGTCACTTGGCTATACGGTTTTGACTGGGACTGACTTCTAGGTTTATGTTGACTTACAGGTCCACTTGGGATGGTTGGGAAATCTTCAATGCATGGGTGAGGAAGTTGGTGGGTATCAAAAAGATTGTGATAACTAGATTCATACCCATAGTCATGCTCGAGATCATCCTCATACCCGTAGTCTGACCTCCATCTATCCCTTTCGTTTATTTGCCTTGTAGTTTCAATCATGTTTTTGGTTAATTCCTTCATGTGCCTCAGAAATACATTTGAATTCATTATGATCTATGGTATGTTCTAAGAATTTAAGATTAATACGTTGGGCACAGTCCTCAATGGAGTCGCAGGGTGGAGTCGCCAGGTGAACCACACAAGTAATTCACCAATAAAAGATATGTCGTAGGGAAAGGTGAGGTATGTTGAACCAAGGTAGGCCTCTACCTCCCCGGCAACGGCGCCAAAATGTTGGCAAAGAGAATGGGAGTATAGCTTGAGGAAAAATGTCGAACCAGAGTAGGCCTCTACCTCCCCGGCAACGACGTCAAAATGTTGGCAAAGAGAACGGAAAAATAGCTTGAGAAAAAATGTCGAACCAGGGCAGGCCTCTACCTCCCCGGCAACGGCGCCAAAATGTTATCACCAACCTTGTAGCTGCCTGTGCAAGATGGATCCAGGATGGATGGTAGAGGGACAAGCAACTAAGGAAGTGGAACCCAAACTACCTAGGCCTCTACCTCCCCGGCAACGGCGCCAAAATGATATCACCAACCTTGTAGCTGCCTGTGCAAAATGGATCCAGGATGGATGGTAGAGGGACAAGCAACTAAGGAGGTGGAACCCAGACTGCCTAGACTCGCAAAGAGATGGTTGTCACACCAATCAAGACAGTCTTCGCTTTATGTTGTCCAAGTCCAAGACAACAATGGGGGAGACCCAGATCTGCTCTCGATAGGAGAGATCAGACCTAGACACCAAATCAAATCAAAACAAACTTTGAGGTACATAAAGTGTAAGGTGTTCAGGAACTCTAGATCTACAGTAGGATTCAGTAGATGGATCAAGACTTCAACAGTATATTGGCTGATCCAAAGCAGTAATTGGTTGACCTTTGCGGGAAATGGTTAGATCTAGGGTTTTGGTACTAGCAACTAAAGAAGATGATCTCTGCCTTGGGAAGCGTAACCGAGGCAGGATGGGAAAGAAAATAGTCGGGACTATCTAGTACCTGGCTGACAGACTCAATGAAGAAGGTGAACAGGTGTGATTGTCTAAGTCATCAAGGAACAGCCAATTTCAAGGGGAAAAGGTCAATTCAGGGTTAGCGCTAGGGATGGGAGATTAGTACCTTTCGTGCATTAGGCAATGGAGTCAGTATACACCCAGCGTTGAGATGAATCCACCTAGGGTAGACCCTGATCTGTGGACCTAGATAAGTGTTTTAGTCCGGATGGCTCAGTTAAGGCAGAATTCAGTCAAGGAAGGCTAGAGCTAGGGTTGGATGAGACAGATCTATTGATCTGAGGCCACCAGCAGACAACCAGCTCAGCGTTGAAGAGGAAATGGGATCAGGAGGGCCTGATTTACACACTCTGTTTAGAGAAATTTAGGAAAATTTAGATGCCAAAAAAGTCAAAGTTGATAAATAAGGATGAGAGGGTGAAAAACTGATTTCTTCAAATCTAAGGCAAGAAGGCTAGATATAACTCAACATTAGGGGTGTTCTGGAGTGCTCAGGACCTGATCTATCATCCTAGCCTGTGAGATTTTGGAAACAGTAAACTCCGGAAAGGTCTAGTTTTTCAGTGATGGCGGTAGGGTTGTTTTCAGTCTAAAATTCAGATATAGGTCATACTGTCATGAATCTGGACAGCGTTGGGGGTGATTTGGGATGTGTGAGACCCAATCTATTAGTGTATGAAATCAGAAATCAGAAAAAATCAAAACCCTAGCCAGTCAAATTTTTAGTGGGGGCGCTATGTAGTTTTCAGACAATATTTCAGATCTAGGTCAAATCAGTAGGAATTTGACCAGTGTCGCAGTAGATTCAGTGAGGGGGAGGCCCGATCTATGAAACCCAGCAGTGGTTTGGCCAAAGATAGGACGGTTCCCAGATTTAGTACTTTTTAGGGTTTTTTTAGTATTTTAAGGATTTTCAACAAAATGGAAGGAAAACAGGTACAATGGATTGAGATCTACTAAGAGAAGAGAATTACCTATTAGATCGTAACTGGAAATGCTTGTAGAAGCATTAACAGCGATGATCCTTGCTATCCCAATCAATTCTGGAAGATCCACGTGATTTCTATGACGGATGTAAGCCCCAGGCCACCAATGCGCCCCCTACCCCGCATGAGCAAACGTCAACAATATCAGATTTGCTAAGACAAGATAAAGAAACCAAATGCTATAGGAAAGTAAAAAGAAGTAATCATAGATCACAATGACACTAATGAAAACCCCTTGATCCAAGACAAAGATAACCGAACGAGTTGAGGTCCCCCTGCAAAAACGCTCCAGCCAAAACGCCCTCCTGTAGACAAGATAAAGATAGCAGAAAAAATATAGATCTCACATGAATCTCAACAATGCTAGGAAGCAGAAGACTATCCAACCACCATTTGAGAACATCGGATGCAAAGCAGATCCAGAAAATATCCACGGAAAAATCTTTCTATTATTCAGATCCAAGAGCCAAAGACCCCTTACAAATGAGAAGCTCTCTCCTTTAAATAGAAATGAGAGAACCACAATCATAATCGAATCCTAGCCACTTTCAAAATGAGTGACTAAGATTAAAAAATAAAATATTCTAATCAATGGTTGAGATGAGCTCAACATACAGTACATGGATCAATATAACCATAAAGTACCATAGTGGACTAAATCACCCATAACGAGGGTACGTCACTCAACAAGAAATAAATGGAGCACATGGTGGGTCCATGGAGTGTTAACTAACTCCATATGGGTGCCCCATGGCACAATAAAATAATATAACATTTTAATTCTTTGACTTTGTACCTCCTTGAAAAAATCGTGAGCCTCCCAAAAGCTCCAAAAAATAGGTGTGGGCCCAATCAAGTGCTGCAACTGCTGGAGAAGGTGCGGAGGACATCACTCTCATCATCATGACTCATCCCATGTCATTTGCTTGCCTCAGTAGCCCAAATCGATTTCTTCAATAGCCATATAATCATTTTTTAATCTGCCTCGGGAAATGTGAACCTGCCAAAACAGCCTCCCAGGGTGCCTGCGTTGTCAAACTGAGCCCACTAGGCTCTCTGGGATGGGGGTACTAGGGTACAAACAAGTGGATGCACCCCCTATGTCCATAAAACACCCTAGGAGATCCAAATAAAACATCTCCCTGCTCACACACATTATCCTGTGAGGCAAAACTGCATCAGAAAGGTAAAATGAACATAATTATTTCTGCAAGTGCCCGGAACTGAAAATAAACTGTCTCATTAGACTCAGAGAGTCCAAATCCATCTAGGGTGTATACCCATACCCCTCTCAGGTCTCTACCTGATCATCAACCATATCCAATAGACAATATAACCATCTATAAATGATCAGATACCAATAATATAACTCAGACTATCATCCATCTGCTGCAAGTGTTATAAGGCTAAGACATGCTCTACAACTCATTTAAGCAACAATCACAACAAGTAGCAGTCATTTCACTGGCGGTGTATCAACCAAATACATATATAGGGTTTATTTATTATTACTCAGACTAGACTTTCAGGGCTATACTCACTTCATAGTTGTAGTCAATTTGCTAGTGACGTGTGAAGGATGAAATTTACAAGGCTAGGGAAAAGGATGACTTCCTACTTAACATCATGACACTTTGGATATGGAAAGGAAAAACTCACTAAAACCAATGCCGGACAAACAACAATACAAGAAATGGCAATGCCTCACAAATGGTTGAGTTGTTTAGAGAGTGCTTATTCAACTTAGGCATCATGACTACATCAAGTTTGATCCAGTTTCATTAGGATCATCAATTTTATTTCAATGGCCCTTTTTGGCCTATATGACTCTTTGGGACTTCACCAGTGCTTAAAAGCATAGCTAATCGCAGCTTTCATCCGAGACATATTTAAATTTATAAGGTCAGCAATATTTGGATATAGCATATATTTAACCATTGTTTTTTTGGACCTTTTCTTATACCCTTCAAGGGGTATCTTAGCATTTCATTGCTCTTGCCATTTTTCACATATGTTAAGAAACACGGCTTTAGCATTTTCATTTTCCATGGGCGCATACAAACATTTCCAATATAAGTAGTACATGAGCTTTCAGTTTTAGCCAACAACATCTCAAGTGATTGGGGGGGGTTCTACATAGTGCCAAACATCGGGACAACCGACCAAAATGATTTAGGCATACAATCCAACTCACCAAAGGTAAGTTTTGTCACCAACTCAGAGCCAAGACACAATATAGACAGGGAGGTTTGTCCAACAAAGGTTCTAGCGAGGGGAAAAGGTCCTCCATGCCATAAGTCAAGAAGTAAGTCGGGTTGAAAACAAAACTGGAAAGTAATGGATGGGTGGAGACAGTGAAAGGTGAAGCCAACACTAGCAAGCCAAAACAATGGTGGAAATGACTACCTCTATTCTCCCTAAGGAGGGTAAAACCAATGAGTATAGATCATGAACTTCAAAGTCAGAGTAGGGACATCAATACATAATACAAATACATCCAAGTCCATATAATTATGACCGCCACATCATGACACCACATGTTAGTACATGTCACAAAAATGAGTATAAGAGCAATGATAACCATAACACAATATAAAAAGTTGAGTCATAATCATGCATATAATTCATCTGAAACATCATCTGTCCAATGAGAAAGCATTGATATACATCTGGGCATCAATAATTGCTCTGTAATGACTAAAGGGCTACATCAGTCCTCAAATCTGAATGTCCTGAGACTCAGTCCTGACATGGGAGAGTACAATAGTCCACAAATACAATAATGATCCGGCAAAACTACTCATCTCAGCATCTCATATGTAAGAGATCTGGCTAAAAAAAGTACTGTGTCTGAAATATAGAATATGGTAGCCTGGCTACTATATATGTGATAACACCACTTGCACAACATCACGATCTTTCATTTCATTCACTATTGTAGACATCATTTATTTGGTTCATCTCTACTTCAAACTCATCTCGTACACTTTAGTTCATTTGCTTAAAGTATTTTACATTTGATGAATGTGGTCTTTTGATTATTGTGGTGAACGAATGATTTAGAGCGATTTTTGCATTTTGGCAGTTTCATTGTAATCTTTGTTTGTGATTCCATAGCACAATTTAGATAGGCATTGGTCCAGTAAGACTATATTTCTCTTGCAATTATATTTGGTTTACAAATAAAGAAAGATTTGCCTGTCATTTGAAATTACTGCATTTTTGCATGATTGATTGCCATAAAGTTTAAATTAATTTATTCATCTTTTAACTCCTAAAACACAACCTTTGAAACATAGTAAATAGGGACTACCCCCTTGGACCTTTTAGGAGTTGGGTCCAAATGGAGGAGTTAGGAACTGAGGTGACATTGGGTTCTAAACTCATAGTGGCCCTCGAGAACACACCTAGTGGTTGGACGACTTTTCCACGGTAAAGTGTGTTTTAGGCAGAAACATGTACAGTTCCAGGTCATACGATTGCACAAAATCTTACAACATTTATTGTTGTTGTCATACCGTATAGGGCACAATTTTCGAGGTGTTGTTCAGTGCACAGATTTTGAGAAATTCGGGACAGACTGTACTGTACCAGTCCATACAGTTCACATGTGTGAGGCCGTATAGGCACGAATTTAGAGGTGTTGATTTGACAGTCCGTATAAATTTGTTCAGAGTAATTCTGGCACGTTTTTCGAGGAAGAAAAAGGAGATAAGTACTACTATTTGAAATTTGTAAAATTTGTCTGAAAATAAAAATCTCTCTGAAGAACAGGTTTCCCTTCAGGGTTTTTCCTGGGTCATTTGACCAAAATTCTGTGTTAAGAATTTCATGTGGCTGAAATTTATTTTCTGAGTAAGAATTTAGCGCAGCCTTTTAATTTTCAGAATTCAAAAGAGAGAGAAAATCTCATGTGTTGATGTTTTCAGTAAAAATTATTAAATTTTCATGTACATGCTAACCTTGGGGTTTGGGCATTAAACAACGAAAAACTAAAACTTGAACCGAGTTGGGGTTTGGAAAAATTATTCATGGTATCAGAGCAATTTGAAGGCTGAAATTTTGCCCACAAACAGAAATTTCAGATTAGGAGGAATAAGGGAAAACAGGGTTGAGCAAAAAAAAAGGTTCTTGAATTTTCGTTCAGTCAAGGCTACCAGTTTTAGAATAGAAGACAGGTTGGATGGGACTGAAAATTTCAGTCCTTGGAAGGATAGAATTGTAGAATTTTCAGCACTCTCCCAACCCGGTTTCCAACTCCGTTTTAAACATTGTTTAATACCCAACCCAATTTAACATTATGCTGCAAATTAGATTTTTCTCATAAACAATATAGGACTGAAACACAAGAAGAATTTCTACAGCTTTTTATGAGAAGCAAATAAAACACATTCACACATAAATATTCAGACACATAAATTTTGGTCCAATGACCCAGGAAAAACCCCAACCTCCGGAGAAAACCTGTGAGAAAGAAAATCTCTATTTATCTTTGAAAAATACAGCAGTAGAGAAATAATCAGTCCCAACTTATCTCAACCGGAAGATAAAAATTCTGCCTCGAATTTTGTGCCAAACTCAGAAATTTTTTGTTTGCACTCTTGTCATTTTCATGCTGTTGTGCAAATTGTACGGACAGGCTCTACGGCATATCTGTACGGTACTGCCTTGAAAAAATGTGTCGGTTGTATTTTGCCATGGGATTCATGCCCAAACTTGTGCCTCAAAATCCTTGCCCAAAATCTCTGCCTTGAAACGCACGCCTGAATTTTTGCCTCGAGAAGGTGCCTGTACGAAATTTGTACTGTACGAACAGTATTGTACAGCAGCAATAAATGCACTTGTTGCTGCCTCGATTTTTGTGCCAAGTTGTTGTACTTGCCTCCTCAATTTGCATGCCAAAGGTAAAAATTCTCATTAGAGGAATTTTGAGGTCTAAAGTGGGCCTCCTAAGGAAAATAATAAAATAATAGTTAAAATAATAAAATAATATTTATTAATTTTGGAGGAAGAAAGAAAAAACTACTTTTTGTGTTCGTATTTTCGACATATCTCCCTTTGTTTTTACTCAAATTTCGATCGGGAGAGCTTGTTGGATGCGAAATTTGATTTTGCATCCAACGAGTACCCACACTGCATACTTTTGATGGACCCCACTACCCCAAAAACAAGAAATACCTGAAAAAACGTGAATCAAATTCTGCATCCAACGAGCTCTCTCGATCGAAATTTGAGTAAAAACACAGGGAGATATGTCGAAAATACGAACAAAAAAAGTAGTTTTTTTATGACAAATATGTCAATTCAACCATTATGGTTGACTCATTTTATTGAAATTCTATTGGTTCTTGAATTCCAAATCACAAGAACTTATCGTTGGCACGTTTTCTTATAAGGCCCATTTCAGACCCCAAATTTCTTCTAATGCCTGCTGCTATTTCTCCCTCTTTCTCAAAAAATGGCTCTCTCTCTTTCAAAATGCATAAAGTGCCTCTTCACTTGGAAAATTTGTCTTTTAGCTAAAGACAATTAGAGTGAGTGAAAAGCCATCTAATCTAATGGCCCAGATTAGATTAGATGAGTGGTTATGATAAAATCACTTTTCTCCACAAATTAAAAATTAATTCACTCATTTTTTAAATTTTTACTTAAAGTACACTTTATTCTCTGAAGTGCATTTAATGCTCATCTCAAGTCATTAATATAAAGTACAAGTGATTTAACCCCTTTTCTTAGTGACTTAGGCAAATGTCACTTAGGAGAACAACTCCAAGGTATAAAATTCAACACTCCCTCTTACCGAGGAATTTGTTCTTCACCACACCCAACTTGTCTCTGAAATGAATACACTTGCCTCTTCCAAGAGACTTCGTCAGGATATATGCAACCTGCTCATCAGTGGAAATGTACTGCAATGCCACAGCTCCTCTTTGAACATAATCATAGATGAAATGATATCTGAACTCAATATGCTTTAACCTATCGTGAAATATAGGATTCTCAGAGAGCTGGATGCAACTCTGATTATCACAATAAATCACCGTAGGCCTCATCTCCTGATCAAATAAATCCACCAATAACTTGGGAAGCCACAGCGCCTCGCAACTGCCCTAAGTAGCTGCCATATACTCGGCCTCTGCAAAACTCAAAGCAACAAACTTTTGCTTCCGACTGAACCATGACACTATTGTCGAGCCCAAACTCAAACAACATCTGGAAGTGCTCTTCTGGTCTGCCACACTGCCTGCCCAATCTGAATCTGTGAAGCTAATCAATCTAACCCCATTTGATCTCCTATAATCCAGACCATAATCCATTGTAGCTGCAAGGTATCTCAACACATGTTTTGCGACAACCAAGTGCACTCTCCTAGGCTCCACCATGAACTGACTGAGAGTGTTCACCGCAAAACACAAATCTGGCCTGGAGTTGACCAGATACATCAAAGAACCTATGTGTTGACGATATAAAGTAGGATCCACCAACTCTCCCTCAAAAGCATGAAGCTTCTTCCAGTGGGTGACCATAGGCATAGACATCGACCTGCAATCCTCCATCTGAAATCTCCGCAGAATATCAACTGCATACTTTCCTTGTCCCGAGTAAATATGACCAGGCTCCTGCCAAACCTCCAATCCCAAAAAATAGTGCATCAACCCAATGTCCGTCATTTAATACTCTAAAGCAAGATCTCTCTTGCAAACTACAATAGGTCTCTCTCCCCCTGTGATAAACAAATCATCCACATACAACAGAAGAATGAGCGGATCATCTCCAACCATGATGAAATAGAGATTTGAATCAGCCTCACTCTTCTGAAAACCCATCCGTAGTAAGTAAGAGTCTATCTTGGAATACCAAGCTCGAGGAGCTTGCTTCAGCGAGCTTGCTTCAACCCATACAAGGCTTTCTTCAGCCTGCACACACGAGACTTTCTCCCATGAATCTCAAAGCCATGAGGCCGCCCACATAAACCTCCTCCGCAACAATGGAAATCAATGACCTGATATAAGTATAACGAGTAACCGGTGCAAAGGTCTCATCATAATCCCTCTATCTGTGAAAACCCCTGCGCCACAAACCTAGCCTTGTATTTCTCCACATTGCCATCTGCAGCATGCTTTAGCTTGTAAAGCCATTAAGAAGTTACCACTAACTTCCCCTCACATCTCGAAACAATCTCCCAAACATAGTTCTTCATGATGGAATGGTACTCATCCATCATGGCATCTCTCCAAACATGATGCTGAGAGGCCTCCTCAAAAGTAGATGGCTCTGAATCATGAAGACTAGCAACCAATGCCATACCCAATCTGTTCGGCATCATTATAGCCCTCACTGGCTCCTTGGGCGTTCCAAACTCCTGAGCTTCCTTCAGGGTCTCTCGAAGCCACTTATGCTTCTTCTTCCCTGAAGGTTGCTCCCAAACTGGTCTGTCTTCATCTAATGAACTCCCAAAGGTAGAAGGCCCAGAAACCTGTGTACTAGGAGCTGGTGAACCCTGTGATCCTGTAGCTCTATATGGTGAATATGTGACCTGAGAACCAAAACTTGTCCTCAAAGACCCTGTTGGTTGAACCACTGAAACTGGAGATCCTGTGCTTATACTTTGTGGTCCAATAACCCCAAAAACATGTGAACCTGTCAACTGCACTGATGATACCTGTGAAGCTACCTGAGGTGTGAGAACCTGCTGCTCTCCCTGCTCTGACTCTCTAGACTTCTTGAAGGCTCGCTCCTCAAATCTCACTTCCCTTCTCACAACAACCTTCCTCAGAGAAGGGAGATAAATGCGGAATGCCTTCGAAGTCTCATCATACCCCATAAAGATGCCTCTCTCTGGTGTGGGCTCAAACTTTGTCCTCTTCTTAGAAGGGACATGTGAATAAGTCAGGCAACCAAATATCCGAAAATGACTCACCTCAGGCTTCTTGCCTGTGAAACTCTCCTTCGGTGTCTTGTTCTCCACGACACAATGGGGACTCCTATTCTAAAGGTATACAGTTGTACTGCATGCCTCTGCCCAAAGGAAGAAAGGAAGTGACTGATCATGTAACATGGCTCTCGCAGCCCCAACAATAGATATGTTCTTCCTCTATGCCACTCCATTATGCTCAGGAGTGTATGGTACTGTCAACTGTCTCGGAATGCCCTCCTGTCTGCAATACTCATCAAACTCCTTGGAGGTATACTCACCCCCGTTATCTGATATGAGTGCCTGAATCTTCCTCCCAGTCTGATTCTCCACAAGAGCTTTGAACTCTTGGAACGTCTACAAGACCTCCTCAGATTTCTTCCTCTTCGGGAAGTAGATCCAGGTCTTCCTGTAATGGTCATAAATGAATGCCACAATACTCAAACCCTCTCAGAGAAACAACTGACATAGGACCACACAAGTCGAAATGTATCAAATCAAGAAATCCTGCTGACCTGCTATCACTGCTTGTAAAAAGTCTTGGTGTACTTTCCCAAAGCACACCCCTGCAAGCATCACTGTGCTCAGTGCTGAACTCTGGCAAACCTATAACCATATACCTCAACATCCTCAAAGATGGATGATGCAGATGATCCATCCTCCTGTGACACAGCTCACAAAGCTCATTGTCGTTGGTATGTGCCAAAGCATGCTGGGGATGAAACAAGAGCTTGTACAATTTCCACATCTTACTCCAATGGTGTAGGAAGCAGATGGTCCTGCAGTCTTGGAAAAAACACGCACATGTCCATCCAGGAAGGACACCCCAAGACCCCTATACTCGATCATGGAAACTGAAATCAAATTCTTCTTTAGCCCAGGTACAAACAATACATCCCTCGAAATCATGGGACTCATGGACTATCTTTGAAATGAAATGGTCCCACGCCTAACAGCTCTGACAACTATGTCATCCCCCAACACTACCTCCACATCAATCTCTGCCTGTGAAAGCTTGGAGAACATCTCTCAAGCACCTGTCATGTGGCTCGAAGCTCCACTACCAATATACCGCATGTTGGTGGTGGATGCACTCAAAGAATGGCCAGTCAACAAGGAATACTCAATATCAATGTCTACACTGGTGATGATGGATGCTCTCTCTTTCTCAACATGCCCAGTACAGAGAGAAAACTCTCTCTCAAATCTAGTTGTAAACTCCTCCACCTCTGCAGAAGTTGTTGTCTACTACTGCTGCTTCTTCTTCTCCAGTGGGCACTGTCCAGTATAGTGCCCAAACTTCTGACAAGCAAAGCACTTACAGTGCTCAAGTCCTTCTTTTGTACCTCCTGCTGCTTAGCCCCACCCTTCTTGGGGCCCTTCTTGAACTTCTTCTTCCTCTTTGCAGTCAACGCCACATTCTCCTCATCATCCTTGCTAGTAGAAGAGCTCCCATGTACAAGACCTCTCTGGGTCTCCACCTGAACAAAGTCATCCCAAAACCTGTCCCAAGTACGTAAGTTCTCCATGGCCGCTATAGCCTCCACAAAAACAGCCCAAGAATTTGAAACCCCATTCAAAGTTGTCTGCACTAGCTCCGAACAGGGAACAACCTCCCCCTCTGCTGCCAGCTCATCTCTCACCTGAGAGATCCTAGTAAGGTAAGAAACCACACCCTCAGCTTTGGCCATCTTGATACTTTTCAACTTCTCTCTCAAAACTATCTTCCTATTTTCATTTGAGCTTTGAAACAAGCTGGTCAAAGCATCCCACATCTGATAAGCACAGGTCTTGCTAGAAATGCGTGGGATCACATGGTCTTTAACTACATCTAGGATAATTCTTCTAGACTTTACATCCTTCTTGTTGAAGACAGAAAGTGCTTAAGCATCGGTGGAAGCAGGGACCACAATAGGATTAGTTGTAGTGTTGTAAACTACCTCATCCCACAACTCATTTTCCTCCAATATCAGCATTAGCCTAGATTTCCATGGGACAAAATTCCTAGCCCCATCAAGCCTATCCTCCAACCTAAGTCTTGTTGCCATTTTCTCACCAAAGTTCAAGTCTCAACAAGGTGTTGCCCACTAACAAAATAAATCACTGATGTCTAAAAATTTCCACTGTGAAAATCTGCCCTTTCTCTATCAAAGCTCTGATACCATGTAGAATTTTCAGCACTCTCCCAACCCAATTTCCAACTTCGTTTTAAACATTGTTTAATGCCCAACCCAATTTAACATTCTGCTGCAAATTAGATTTTTCACATAAACAATATAGGACTGAAACACAAGAAGAATTTCTACAACTTTTTATGAGCAGCAAATAAACCACATTCACACATAAATATTCAGACACAAATTTTTTGTCCAATGACCCAGGAAAAACTCCAACCTCCGGGAAAAACTTGTGAGAGAAAATATTTATTTATATTTGAAAAATACAGCAGTAGACAAAAAATCAGTCCCAACTTATCTCAATCGAAAGATAAAAAATCTGCCTCGAATTTTGTGCCAAACTCAGAAATTTTCTATTTGCACCCTCCTTGTTTTTCGTGTTGTTGTACGGACATGTTGTACGATGCTGCCTCGAAAAACTTGCCGGTTGTATTTGCCTCGGGATTTGTGCCCAAACTCGTGCCTCAAAATCTCTGCCTCAAAACGAAAGCCTGAATTTTTGCCTCGAGAAGGTGCCTGTACGAAATTTGTACTGTACGAACAGTGTTGTACAGCAGCAATATATGCACTTGTTGCTGCCTCGATTTTCATGCCAAGCTGTTGTACTTGCCTCCTCGATTTGTGTGCCAAAGGAAAAATTGCTCCTGCTGCTACTTCTCCCTCTTTCTCAGAAAAATGGCTCTCTCCCAAAATGCAAGAAGTGCCTCTTCACTTGGAAAATTTTCATTTTAGGTAAAAACAATTAGGGTGAGTGAAAAGCCATCTAATCCAAGGGCCCAGATTAGATTAGATGAGTGGTCGTGATAAAATAATTTTTCTCCACATTAAAAATTAATTCACTCACTTTTTAAATTTTTACTTTAAGTACACTTTATTCTCTAAAGTGCATTTAATGCTCATCTCAAGTCATTAATGTAAAGTCCAAGTGACTTAACCCCTTTTCCTAGTGACTTAGGCAAATGTCACTCAGGGGAACAACTCCAAGGTATAAAATTCAACAAGAATAGTGTTGATTTTACAGGATAGTGAGTTATGGGATATAGTGAACAGCACTACTATAAATCCCGTGATTGTTCCCACAAATGCAGTGTCTAGGGTCACATTCGACAAGAGGGATATAAAGGCCAAAAGAATCCTTCTTGATGCAATCAAAGATCACATGATTCCACACATTTCAGGTAAAGATCATGCCCATCAGATGTGGACAGCTTTAACTAACTTATACCAAAGCTCCAATGAAAATCGGAAGATGGTATTAAGGGAGAAGTTAAAGAGCATTTGCATGAATAAGGGTGAAAATATGACCACTTACCTCACCAGGATTAAACAGGTTCGTGATGATCTTGGACCTATAGGGGAGGTGATACAGAGTGCTCAGATGGTGTGTACAGCCTTGAATGACGTGGGGAAGCCATGGGCTGTATTTGTGGAGTCAACGGTTGCTCATGAGCACATGCCTACATGGGATCGTCTTTGGGATGATTTCATACAGGAGGAGACATGTAGAGGATATGTACAAGGCAGTACATCTCACAGCAAAGATGATGAGGAGAATGTTGCATTCGCAGCAAAGGGGAAGAAGAAGAAGTTCACGAAGGGTTCCAAGGGTGGAACCAAGCAGCATGATGGAGAGAAGAAAGACATGAGCAAAGTGAAATGCTTTGCTTGCCAGAAGTTTGGGCATTATGCTGGACAATGCCCAAACAACAAGAAGAAGAAACAGCAGACATCAGCTTCAGCAGAGATTGATGAGTAGGCTGCTAGATTTGAGAGAGATTTTTCTCTCTTTACTGGTGCTTGTGTAGAGAGGGCATCATCCATCACCAGAAGAGAGATTGAGGGTC
Organism: Pseudotsuga menziesii; assembly: GCA_001517045.1. Lineage (NCBI taxonomy): Eukaryota > Viridiplantae > Streptophyta > Pinopsida > Pinales > Pinaceae > Pseudotsuga > Pseudotsuga menziesii. Next base: position 29,555 of record LPNX010364816.1, on the reverse strand, counting down.
ACATGGAGCATTCCATGATTGTTGGGCATTCGTTGAGTGCTTCCACTACTTCCCTCCACTTGGTACATTGATAGTGGAACTTCGGGTCACATGACAGGTGATCAAGACATGTTCACCGAGATGTCAGAGACAGATTTGGAGTTGGAGGTTGTATTGAGCGATGATACAGTGGTGAGAGCAATTGGGCATGGGATAGTCCGCTTTGACAGGGAGTCCATGTAGCCTATGTTATGTCCCTGGGCTGAAGAAGAACCTTGTATCAGTTTCCACGATTGAGGATAGAGGCTTTGGAGTATATGTCCTAGATGGGAAAGTTCTCATCTTTCCCAAAGCAGAGGGTCCATCTGCTTCATATGCAATTGGAGTCAGATGCAGGAAACTATACAAGCTTCTCTTCCAGACACATCATGCACTACCACACACTCAGAGCAGCAATGAGTTGTGTGAGTTATGGCACTGGAGGATGGCCCATCTTCATCATCCAACTTTGAGGATGCTAAGAGAATGACTACAGGTATGTCAGATTTCAGCACAAAGCCGAGTGGTGTATGTAGAGGGTGTGCTTTGGGAAAGTACACCAAGATTGCTTTTCCAAGCAGTGATAGCAGATCAGAGGGAGTGCTTGAGTTGATACATTCAGATTTATGTGGTCCCATGTCATCTGCCTCTTTGAGAGGTTATGAGTATTACATTACATTCATCGATGACTTTTCCAGGAAGACCTGGATCTATTTCCTTAGAAGCAAGAGATCAGAGGAAGTCTTGCTTCCGTTCCAAGAGTTCAAAGCTCTTGTGGAGAACCAGACAGGAAAGAAGATCAAGGTACTTCGATCAGACAATGGGGGCGAGTATACTTCCCATGCTTTCGATGAGTTATGTAGACAGGAGGGGATCAAGAGGCACTTGATAGTTCATTACACTCTACAGCATAATGGAGTGGCTGAAAGGAAGAACCGTTCGATAGTGGGTGCAGCTAGAGCCATGTTGCATGATCAGAGTCTTCCATTCTTTCTATGGGCAGAGGCCTGTAGTACTGTTGTTTATGTACTAAATAGGAGTCAGCACCGTGCCTTGGGGTGCAAAGTTCCTGAGGAGATGTTCACCAGGGAAGTGCCTGAGATAGGCCACTTTCGTACCTTTGGATGCCTTACATACTCACATGTCCCTTCTGAGAAGAGGACAAAGTTGGAGGCTACTGGAGAGGGGTATTTTTGTTGGATATAACGAGACTTCGAAGGCTTTCCGCATTTACCTTCCTACACAGAGGAAAGTTGTGATGAGGAGGGAGGTGAGATTTGAGGAGCGAGCCTTCAGAAGATCTAGAGATTCAGAGATAAAGGAGCAACATAGAACTCCACAGGTGACAGCATCACAGGGTTCTGCGAGTTAAGGCACAGGGTCACAGGTTTCAGAAGTGACTGGGTCACAGGTTACAGGTCCATCAGTCTCAGGGACTCAGTCTACATGGACTTCTGGTACAGGGACAGGTTCACGGATCACAAGTTCATAGGTTATACCTTCAGGTGATTCGAATACACATCGTATAGGTTCAAGCTCACCAGGAACAGGATCTCAGACCGTTGGTACTTCTTCAGGGAGACATTCGTCTGATGCGGATGTAGAGGAGGGTCTGCGACAGGATGATTCTTCCAAGAAGAGAAAGCCAAGTTGGCTTAGGGAGCTTGTGAAGGAAGCAGAGGAGTTTGTCGAGCCACCTAGGAGGGAGGTCAGAGAGAGCTAAGCACCTGAGATATTTTCCAACTACATGGCATAGGTGACTAGCTTGCGTGAGACCGCGCCTACTACTTATAAGGAGGCTTCCGTACACCAGGTTTGGAGAGATGCCATGATGGAAGAGTACAATTCCATTATGAAGAATGGGGTGTGAGAAGTGGTTCCGAGACTAGAGGGGAAGTCAGTTGTGACTTCCAAGTGGCTCTTCAAAATCAAGCATACTGCAGATGGCAGCATCGAGAAGTACAAAGCTCGATTTGTAGCGCGTGGGTTCTCACAAAAAGAGGGAGTTGATTATGATGAGACCTTTACGTCGGTTGCCATATTTTCTTCGAATAAAGCAGTGACCTCCGTCGTGGCGAAGATGGGTTGGAAGATCCATCAAATGGATGAGAAAACCGCTTTTCTCAACGGTCTTCTATAGGAGGAGGTATATTTGGAGCAGCCACAGGGCTTTGAGATCTATGAGCGAGATTTTCATGTATGCAGGCTTAAAAAGGCCTTGTATGATCTGAAGGAAGTCCCTCGGGCTTGGTATTCGAGGATTGATTCATATTTGCTTTCGATTGGGTTTCGGAAGACTGAGGCGGATCCCAACCTTTACTACATTGTGGTTGGTGGTGTTCCACTCATTCTTCTACTGTATGTTGACGATATGTTCATTGCTGGGGGAGAGCACCTGATTGATGCATGCAAGAAGGATCTTACTTCGGAGTTTGAAATGACAGACCTTGGGTTGATGCACTACTATCTAGGCATGGAGGTATGGCAGGAGGATGGACATGTTTTCCTAGGGCAAGGAAAATATGTTACAAATGTTCTGAAGAGATTTCAAATGGAGGACTGCAAACCTATGTTTACACCCATGACGACCAACTGGAAAAAGCTTCATGCTTCTGAGGGAGAGTTGGTGGATCCTACTTTATTTCGTCAGCTCATTGATTCGTTGATGTATTTGGTCAACACTACACCATATATGAGGTTTGTTGTGAACACTCTACAGTCCCAGCAAGATATCTCAAAATATGTTTTGCAGCTATCCAATGCACACTCCTGGGCTCCACCCAAGGGTAACATCTAGGCTTTAGGAGTCTCGGTGGGGGCCAAGTAAACTTCTCGCGTCCTCTAGAGTATACCTGCATTATTTCTTATTTTATTTGTTTTTTATAGTTTTAGGGGAATCGATTCCCATTGGAGGAACCGTATCTCAAAAGTCAAAATATGGTTCCTCCAATGGGAACCGATTCCCGCCAATAGGATATCAAATCCACATGAAGGAAACGAATCTCAGATCATAGGAAATGGGTCCTACACAAAAATGTACCGAATATTTAAGAATTAGATCCTAATTGGCGATTCCACATTTCCCTAAAGATTATAATATGGATTCAGACCCTAGGTTGCCGAATCCGATAACTGTGCTTAACACCCTTGATAGCGAAGACTTCTATAAAATAGAACCAAATGACAACATATTATTTTTAAACCTGTCAGCATCTGTTTACCTTCTTTAACAATGTAAACATCACGTAAATGTCTCATATTAGGTGCATATATGTCAAGTATTGCAAAAAAATAACATGTTAGGGTAGGCCTACATGTCGTGTGTCCACATGCCAAACACGTTAACATGCATGGCATGCTGCCCTAGCGTATCAGACACACATTTGGCACGGTGCCAAATGCATGTTTGACAACTTGCCCTAACATGTCCAAACATGTCAAAGACAAAGTGTAGAAATTTATCATAATTCAACATTTAATGCAAAACAGAAAGTTCACATTCAACCTAGAAGGTTTCTCGGATCTTAGCCCTACGAATTTTCAGCCTTAGGGCTACTGTAAACAAGATATAAAACAGCAGTAGAAAGAGTAAAATGTTTCATTTCCAAACAGTCCAAACTTCCTAGCAATGCAAGGAGAAAAGATACCAATCAAAGAGGATAAGGTTCAGCTCTTTTAGGGCAACTTATCAGCCAATAACTAGATCTAAAAATACTCTTTTACAGTAATAATAAAAGTAGTAAAATCAGCCCTTATATTATTCATTTAGATGTCAAACCACTTAACAATTGCTCTTTTACTTATATGGCCATAAATAGCAATACATAAAGAACATACATAGTTGAAAATCAAATGAGGAAGTTGCACAAGTTTTGGACAGCTGGAAACTTCATTAATAAGCTCAAGATGAAGTACATGTACATACCATAGACTTCATTCAAGGCTAGTAGAAATCCTCCCAACTCTCCAAACCCTAGCTAGGGCAAATCAACAAAACCCTAGTAACCAAGAAGATCCAATATGCAAGAATTACTCAAACACATCCTCCAAAACAAGACATCATCCTCCTCTTTTTCACCAATCCACCCTAGAACCCTAATCTCCAATCTCTAAGGGATAAACCTAACCCTAGACCTCCAAGATACTCCAAGAAGACCAAAAAATCATAGCAACTTGAGCAAGAGAGAGAGAGAGATATCAAGTACATGTGAAGATCCAAGAGAGAGAAAGTCGAGATCATCACCAACGTCTCCTCCACAAGAGCAAACCCTAGTCATAAGAGCGAACTCCACATGATATCTCTAGAATTCATAATTCCACCTAAGGTTCATGAGGAAACCCTAGCAACTTCCTTCAAGAAGCTAAGTACAAAGAAAATAGGGTGATAATGATCACTAAGATGATAAATGGAAAGACTTTCTCTTTCCTCTATTTATAAAAAAAAGTAAGGGAGGCTAACAATACAACGTGGGCCTTTGCTCTTCCAACCAACCTACAATGAGCCCTTATAGGCCAACACAAGTGAGACATCCACTCTAAAGTACATGTGTCATGCTCCAAGGTGATGTCGTGCACAACAATAACTTCAAGGTGACATAGCTACACAAGGTAAGTCCACAACACTTCATCACAAGCCTCCACGAACTCCATCAATCCTCCAAATCAATGTACTCCACTTGGTCAGCTACCTCCTACAAGAACATTGTCGAAGTCCCGTGCATCCCCAAGCCATCTCAACCCTCCAAACAAGAATCCAAGCTACCACATGCCAACTAGGGCTTGAAGCTCTCCTCCATGATGCACATCCCATGTAGGGCATTCTCCAACTAGGAGATCCCTCCATGTGGTCACAATGAAGGGTGTCCATAATCCAAACAAGAGATCTCCAACAACTAAGGGAAGAAATCCAAGCTAGCACCATCCTGATATCCAACATCCACTAAGCAAGCTATCTCAATTATGCTTATCCATCACAAACCATCTCCCATGCTACAACCCAATTCAAACCATATAGGGGCTAAACATACACGAAATTTAATGAAGCACCCCAAAACATGGTGTAAAAACTTTCAAAGTAACCTAAAAATCTAACAAAGAGCACCAAAAAAGTTCCAAAAATCACAAAATTTCAAAAATGCATGCAATATGTACCAATGTGTCAATAAATGTGTCCCAATGTATATTTGATGTAATTATGTTTTCTAAACGTTCAAAAAAATTGCATCTTATGTCTATACTAAATTTTTGTATTTGTAAATATTTTTAATGAATATATATCAAATCATTGTGTGAGGGGTCACTTGTCCTGCAAACAAGGGGGTCGCATACATCAATTCCATGTCAAGGTAGTTTGTGACATTAAAATTAGATTATTACTATTATATATAGCACGTACTAGTGTCGCATTTCCAAGGGTCTACGTGTCCCACGTCAGGCATTCAAATCTGCTTCTATATTTCCCCTACCCAACACTTGAACCTGCATGTCTTTATGTCCCTATGTCCCAATGTCATGTAGCTTAGGTCGAGTATGTGTGCTCGGAAAATAAAATCCAAGGCGCATACTTCTTAAGCTTGATGGAAAAATAAACATGTAAATATAGTATCGCATTCATCTTTAAGAACTGATGTGCTAGATCCTTGTGTATTTTCAAGGATAATTGCAATGTTTCCATCTAATTGGAGTTTTGGTTCAGCTAGGGAAACAAATTTTGTCATGTGCCACATTGAAATATGGCATCTGAGTGTCCCAAATTTATCTACTTTTGAAGAGAATTTATAAAATGTAATCTACCTTGGAGCTTAAATATAGAAGAATCAATTAATAAAAATCAAGGGAAATACCATAACTTGAACGATTTCAATATTCACAGCTAATAAAAAGACCAAAATTACAATTTTGTCCAAGTAGATAACAAATTATGCCTTTTTAACAGTGCATCACTACTTCTCCTATAACAAGATATCGATTGCACTTCTAATGAATTTCTTGTTGCACAGTGGCATGTTCTCCACTATGATTTCCATGACATTATGTTCATAATGAAAACCTTTTGGAATCTAGGTGTCCACACACCAGCAATTGGGAACACATTCAATCACTGGGATGCAATTATCACATCTCCTCTGGATTGTATGGCAAATAAGTCAATGTCAAGGAACTCATTTTAACTAAATCGGTTCTATGACCTCCAATAAACAACTTGTAGCATTCCCTTTGACAAACAAGGTGATTAGGGCTAATAGGAGCAGCTGCAATCCACCTAATTCAGGTGGAAAAACTTAAAAGCTTAAGTTTTATTCAATGGAACCAGTACAACGCTGAGGGAACCTGTAATAAACACAAATTCATAGTTGGCTCTACACATGAGCCATCCACTTTATGTAGATTAATTTCTATATCAGGCATTATCATCTAATGATGTGGTATAAGTTGTGTTACCATTCAAACTAATAGTCTAGGGTTTGTATCGCAATCTGATGCAATAAGCTAGTGAATGGTAAGCATGGGAGAGATTTAAACCAAATGTCACCTCATCTTAGTCTCTCAACTACTTTGTGTAACTTCTAAACCCAGGGGAGAGCCCTATCAAGATACCTGCAATCACCAACAAACAAATACCTTTCTACAACATTTATGACAGGGATCGGTGCCTTTATATGGATTCAAAAAATGAGATAAGAAGACTACTAGATCTATTGAGGAGTTAATTTGACCTATTACTTATCCAGCACAATAGATAACAAAGATTTGCAACACAATCTCACATTTTCGAATGAATTTAATAGAAGCCCAAGGACACCTTAGAAAAGTGCGCCCTCAATGGGAGAAGGATAAGGAGGTCAAGGAGAGGTCACAAATGGCCTTAGATGCAAAATAGCAGCTAGGGTTTTGAAGATATGACAATTTTACGTTTCTCAATGCAAGTGCTCAAATCAAGACGCCCTTCAAGATTTGTGGATAAATCCACAAGGGCGAAATTGATGGGTGGACTAAATTTATCAAATTCCAAATATTTGTATATTTTTTCATTTATGTAAAATTTTAGGGGCTTTTTGACAATATATGATTTTTAGGGTTTTTATTTATAAATGAGGATGCCCTTCAAAATCCGTGGATAAATCCACTAGGGAGAATTTATATTGAGGACTAGAATTACAAACTCGCGGCTATTTTTGGAGTTATGAATTTTCTAATTTTTAGGGTTTTTGGAATTGTTTAGATTTTTAGGTCTTTTATGCATAAAATTATAGTAATAAATTTAGTACAATAAATGTTGAAAATATAGTAAAAATGACAAGGGGATATGATTATTGTCTCAACCCCTAGGGCATCGAAAGATCATGGCTAGTGTCCCTCTTTGGAAATGTCCCTCCAGCACTTACAAGCTAGGGCATCACCTAGCAACCTCTAGGGTCCAGTAGGTGGTCCTAATTAAGGCAAATGGAGAAGAACAAGTCCCCAAAAGCAATAGTAAACTTGTTATCACATATACATTTGCATCTGGGCTTCCATAGTGCAGCATGCAAACTTGTGTCTTATTCTATTCCGGGCTACTTTTTACATGGGGTATTAGCATGGATCTTTAAAGCTTCATTTCATTTCAAAGCCTTATTCATCGGATTTTCCTTGCCAAAATTGATATTTAGGGGTCCATCGAGATGTTTTTGCTGATGATCTAGTTCATTGTAGCAGAGCAGCAAATCAGAGTTGGTACACACAATTATAGAGGGGCTTATCAGTTGGAGACAGGTATATATAATGAGATCGGGTATGCACTTCCTTGGTTTGATTTTGCTCTATGATGTATGTCAGATACCTATGCTTATCATGTTAGGATGATTATGTTGACCTATGCTTATATCTATTGTGCTTTAACCTATGTTATGATTAATTAAGGAAATTTATGTGAAGATTGTTGCTCATGCCATGCTTGTACAAATTGTAAACCTTGGTGCTAGGTTGGTTCCATGTCACTTGTCCCCATCCATCTAGTTCATCCACCTTTGATTTAATCCCATGACTTCGACTAACTAAGACTTGTGAGATTGAAAATCCTTTTCCCCATTATGACCCCTATGTATGATAGAGTCCATGTTACTTTGTGTCTCTGGCTATGAAGTATGTGGCTTGGACAGTGTGGCTGGGTTCACAGGGTAGTTCTCCTTTAGTCCTCAAAGCAAGTACTCCACCATAACAATGTTGCTCAACACTAAAGCATCGGAACGCATAAAAGCTATATCTAAAGGATGCAAAAAGTATAAATGACTAAAAGGTAGTCAGTGGCAAAGAGTTTGAGCACTCATTCCTTGTATAATGTAAGACTCAATCTGCCCTCCATAGGGGCGACAGGGAGAGGCAAACCCGTCAAGGCTATGGACTGCTTGTTGGCAGCGGGGCTAGGCTTTAGTCATTTACTGGAAGCCCACAAGGTTTTCCAGGGCACCTACTCTTGTAGGTTGGCCACTATCTTATGTAAATTGTGAAAGTTATTGAAAAAGGTTAATGGTCAAAGGATGAGCACTCACTCTTTGTATAGTGTTCGGCTCATTGGTCCCTAGAGGGCCACAGGGTGAGATTAGCCTACAAAGGCTGGGTCTTTGTCAGTGCTGGAGCCCAGAAGGCTTCCAGGGCACCTGCCTTTGAAAGTTGACATGTATTGCAATTAAAGTGCAAAGAAAAACTTGCTAGAGTCTAAGGGAAGCATATCCAAGTACTTTATCCATTTGTGAGACACCTCCATCCCCTATTGATATCTGTCATACATATGTCACCTTAGTAGAGTATATTATGCATCATTTGGATAGATCACTGAGTCAAAGTCAGTTAAAAGTCATTCCTCTTTGCCTTAACCTTGTTCTTCCATCCTCACCCATCTACAGCACATTTTTTACCCTTTGCAAGTATGGCATGAACAAGCAAACTTCCAGAAAGTTCAAAGATTCTTCAAAAGCACAAGTACATCTTACTATTATTACTATTATTTGTCACCATGATTATGAATAATTGATTTAATTTGGGTTTTGATATACACCATCGGAAGCATTTCTTACCTTGGATGGTTTCAGGATCATATTGATACAGTATTTCACTTTGATTTTGAGTACTTTGACCTGGTTAACTCAGTTGACCGAGTCAATCACGTTTCCCAAGGCAGTGACTCAAAAAAGCAACATGGTCTACATTTGTTCCAGACATGCCCAGGACCAATACTGCAGTTTCAGTTTTGAGAGTTTGACCTCGATTCTCCAGAAAAGTGATTATTATCACTTAATTATTGGCCAAATGATCAAATTTTATTCCAGATGGCAATATGATTGGTTTTACTAGAGCAGAGCAGTGTTCCGGGGGGTATCAGTAGTCACTTATACCATTCTTCTATGTCTCCAAATCATCCAGAGCAGTAAGTTTGCACTCTAGAGAGAGTTATGGTGGATTTATTATTTTCCAGAGATTGTACTAGCAAAAATGAACTAGAGAAATCACTGAAATAATCGACTTGGCCTCTTGGGTCAAGGAAATGGCTTGGAATTTTGGCAGATGATGTTTTTCAGCATCCCGGACAATCCTCTAGTGGTATTCAGTCAACAGATGTCCAGATTATTTTGTATTGACTCAGCCAGTAAGGAAAGCCCCCCAAGGGGTGCCCCCTCTCATGGTTAATGATGTATTTTATGATTATATCATATGATTTGAAGTTGTAAAGAGGCCTAGGGTGAATTAAGCCCCTAAGTGACCCCCTCTCATGTATTATTATGTCATACTTCATGTTATATTATGAGTTTGACTTGGGATAGGCGTCCTTGAGCAAAGTGTGCCCCCATGTCGACTCAGTCACTTGATCCATGTATTGATCTTGATATTTTTTATCTCCATCATCGAAGATGTTTTAATCTCGACTGTCGAATGATAGTTGGTTAAAATGTGGGCACACACTCTAGCTATTTAAGAGAGGTGACCCCCCCCATTGTATTGATGAGTTTTGGCATTGAAATTTAATAAAGAGATTTTTGTCTGGGATTATTCTTCTCGGTATCTTGTGGATGGTTTGATGATCTGATAATTGGCATTGCTACTCTTCTATACTGAGCTTTATTCGGGATACATCTTGCATTTTTTCTTTACCCATCCCATCTACAAGAAAAGGAGGCGCGCTAGGAGAGAGAGGGCATTTTTGTGGGGCAACTCACCTTCGTTTCGGCTGTTGGGTGTTCGGATCAGGGAGTGTCTTGTTCTTTATGATTTATTATTCCCTTTCTTTTCCGTATTCTGCAGATCTCATTCATTTGTCTGATCATTTGATTTTTCTCTGATCTGGCAAGTTGAAGGAGGCGCTAGGGTGACTAGTTGTGGCACAATAATAACAAGATCTTCTTCGAAAAAGTTCATTTCGACGGGAAAGCATCATTCTTCATCATTTCTCAATTCATCTACAAGATCCAGTTATGTCTCGCAAGTAAGTTCTTCTTTTATTTTTGTATCTGCATTGTTCATCATTCTGTTATATTCAAACCCTCATTTCGTAGATCTATAGGTTCTAGCTTGCGGCGAGCTTTAAAACTTAAAACCCACTTTAGAATAAACATAAAACCCCTAAGTTTAAATTTTCATCACAATCGGACTCCATTTGCCCATCCAAAGAACTAGCCTGCTACTTAGGGAAAAACACCCCCCTTGGGGAAGTGGGTATTTCACAAACCGCAAACTGGGTGTTGTTGGTTTCAATTTTATTCACTTAATCTTACATCCAGCAATCACTTTGAGTATCCAATTTCATTTTATTTGACCATTTTTCTGTTTAAAACCCTAAGGTAAAATTGGGGCTTTTCACCTGGATGCTTGAAATCTCTTGGTAATCGTTCCAAACTATAATTAACCATCCCATTAAGAGATTCTACCAAGTTTCCCTTGGCTATCTGTTCATTTTTCTTGTTTTAGGATTTCGATCATAGGGACGCTCCCTGGGCTCTGTGTTTTCACTGGGTCTAAAGTGTAGGTATCCTCGACCGATGTGACATCCGAGTTCTTTCGGAAGTTTTGGATATCGTAGGTCACGACTTCGATTGCCTTTCCTCTGTCGTCCTGAATAGGATCACCTCACAGAGCAACTACAAGATTCGTGATAACAAAACCCTTATGCAAAATGTTTCTTTCACACAAAGTTGACAGAATATTGGTAAAAAGCCCTATTCAAAAAAAATGCAACATAAAACTACCATTCAATCCACATAGTAACATTATTCACCAATGTTCAACGAGATATGAGCAAAGAAGAAACCTTTAGGTTGAAGAAAAACGGCATAAGTATAAAACTTCTCACACATGCATTATGTCAAACACTTTGAATATCTAGGGTTTTAATTAAAATTTGAAATTTTTTGAAAGTTTCCCCAACCCGATTTCAGGCCTTTTGGCTTCTCTGCATGGTTTAATGCCCAACCCTTCAATGCATAAATTTTATCAAAAATTTAACTTGATTGAAACACATGTGAAACTTTTTCCCAATTTCAAACAATTCAGAAAATTTCTTTTGACTGGAAAAATTAAATACTCAGAAAAAATTTCAGACATTCTCACACATGAAATTAACACGCTTGTTTTTTACCAATGGTCCAAGACAAAACCCCCAAGGGAAAACCTGTTTTCTGAGTGTGAGAGATTTTATTAATTTTCAAACAAATTTACAAACCCAAAACAGCAGTACTTATCTCATTCCTTCCTCGAAATTCATGCCAAAAACTCTTTGACAGAACTGTACAGACTGCTCATTAAATACACCTCGAAATCTATGCACACCTGTGAAACAATACAGACTGGTATAGTCTTACGGTGTACGGTCTGCTGTAATTAATTACCTCGAAATATGTGCCCAGTACGGTCTGAAATTAATGTTGTACGGACTCTGACAGCAACATTAAATGTTGTACGGGTTCTTCTCAAAAAACGTGCCAAACCATACGATCTGGTACAGTACGACATCCCACGATTTCTGTGCCAATAAATGCTTCAGTCTTCCTCAATTTTTGTGCAAGCTTTGTCTAGAAATCCAAAATTCATTGGGAAATGTGCCCACTTTAAAATTCTAGAATTTTCTCTCTTGGTTCAAATTCTCTTCAAACCCTTACTCTCTCAGTTTTTCTTCTTCTCTCCAAAATTCTCGTTTGGAATGATCACAATAAATGAACTTTTGCCTTGCCCTAGCCTTTTTGTTCATGGTAACTTCCCTTATCAATCTAACGGTCAAGATTAGATTAGATGAGGGGTTCACATTAAATGCTCCATTAAATAAAAATTAAATGTCATTTAATAAAGTTGAACAACCCCATTTTTCTATTTAATCACTCACTTAACTTTTAAATGTGAACTTAGGAAAATACCCACTTAAATTTTTAATAAAGTCACTTTAAAATATAAAGTGCATCTCACTTCATTAAATGCACAAAATGACTAGGAGTCACATTTAAGTGTCATTGTCCACCCCAAGGCAACTCTAGGTGGACAAACACTTCCTAGGTAACTTTTCAACACTCCCTCTTACCGAGGAAAGTGTTTTTCACCACTCCCAACTTGTCTCTGAAGTAGACATGCTTTCCTCTACCCAAAGCCTTCGTGAGAATGTCAGCCACTTGCTCATCTGTCGAAACATACTGCAAACAAACAACCCCTCTCTAAACATAATCCCTGATGAAGTGATATCTAATCTCAATGTGCTTCGACCTGTCATGAAATACCGGATTCTTAGAGAGCTTGATGCAGCTATGATTATCACACTGTATAACTGTGGGCCTCAGCTCCATATCAAACAAATCCACCATCAACTTGCGAAGCCACAAGGCCTCGCAACTGACCTGACTAGCTACCATATACTCAGCAGAACTCAAGGCCACAGACTTTTGCTTCCTGATGAACCATGACACAACTGTCGAAGCCAAGATGAGGCAACAACCAGAAATGCTCTTCCAGTCCGAAACACTACCTGCCCAATCTAAATATGTATAGCCAACCAACCCCACTCCACCAGATCTCCTATAATCCAATCCATAGTCAATTGTACCTGCAAGATACCTCAAAATGTGCTTTGCAACAGTCCAATGCACTCTCCTGGGCTCCACCATGAACTGACTAAGAGTGTTCACTGCAAAACTCATATCTGGCCTAGTGTTGACCAAATACATCAACGAACCAATCAACTGACGATATAAGGTAGGGTCCACCAACTCTCCCTCTAAAGCATGGAGCTTCGCCTAGTTGGTGGTCATGGGTGTCGACATAGGTCTGCAATCTGTCATCTGAAATCTCTTCAGAGCATCTGCAACATATTTGAATTGCCCTAGGAAAACATGTCCATCCTCCTGCCAAACCTCCATCCCCAAATAATAATGCATCAATCCAAGGTCTGTCATCTCGAACTCTGAAGCAAGATCCTTCTTGCACACATCAATCAGGTGCTCTCCCCCAATAATGAACAAGTCATCAACATACAGCAGAAGAATAAGTGGAACACCACCAACCACAATGTAGTATAGGTTGGGATCCACTTCACTCTTCTGAAACCCAATCAAAAGCAAGTAGGTGTCAATCCTGGAATACCAAGCCCAAAGGGCTTGCTTCAGTCCATACAAGGCCTTTTTCAGCCTGCAAACATGTGTGTCTCTCTCACATACCTCAAAGCCCTGTGGTTGCTCCAAATATACCTCCTCCTATAGAAAACCGTTGAGGAAAGCGGTTTTCATATCCATCTGATGGATCTTCCAACCCATCTCTGCAACGATGGAGATCACTGCCCTAATCGAAGAAAATCTAGCCACTGGTGCAAATGTCTCATCATAGTCATCTCTCTCGACCTGTGAGACCCCACGTGCAACAAAACGAGCTTTGAACTTCTCAATACTACCATCCACAGCATGCTTTATCTTGTAAAGCCATTTGGAAGTCACAACTGACTTCCCCTCTGGTCTCGGAACCACTTCCCACACCCCATTCTTCATGATGGAGTTGTACTCCTCCATCATGGCATCTCTCCATAACTGGTGTGCGGAACCCTGCTCATAAGTATCAGGAACAGTGTCACGCAAGCTAGTCGCCTGTGCCATATAGCTGGAAAGTCTCTCAGGTGCCCTGCTCTCCCTGACCTCCCTCTTGGGCGATCTAACTGACTCCTTTGCTTCCTTCATCAACTCCTTAAGCCGACTTGGCTTTCTCTTCCTAGGGGAAGCATCCTGTCTCAAGACTCTCCTCAACCTCCTCATCAGACACCTGTCTCCCTAAAGAAGTGCCAACAACATGAGAACCTGTCCCTGGTGAACCTGTACCTGTACCACTCGAACCCGAATCACCAGAAAGTGTCATCTGTGAACCTGTGATCCGTGAACCTGTCCCTGTACCAGAAGTACCTGTAGATTGAGCCCCTGTAACAGAAGGACCTGTAACTTGTGACCCAGTCACACCTGAAACCAGTGACCCTGAGCTCTGACTCGCTGAACTCTGAGTTGTCACCGGTGTAGTACCCTACTGATCCTCCATTTCAGAATCAAGAGATCTCATGAAGGCTTTCTCCTCCTCGAACTTCACCTCCCTTCTCACCACAACTTTCCTCTGTGCAGGAAGGTATATCCGAAAAGCCTTTGATATATCATCATAACCAACAAAAATACCACGCTCACCTGTAGCCTCCAACTTTGTCCTCTTCTCAGAAGGGACATGAGAGTATGTAAGGCATCCAAAAATCCGAAAGTGACCTATCTCAGGCACTTTCCCTGTGAATGTCTCTTCAGGAGTTTTACTCCCCAATGCACAGTGCGGACTCCTGTTGCGAACATAAACAACAGTACTACAGGCCTCTTCCCATAGAAAGAGAGGAAGACTCTGATCATGCAGCATGGCTCTAGCTGCACCCACTATAGAATGGTTCTTCCTTTCAGCTACTCCATTCTGTTGTGGAGTGTAAGGAACAATCAACTGCCTCTTTATCCCTTCCTGTCGACAATACTCATCAAATGCACGAGAAGTATACTCACCTCCATTGTCTGACCGAAGTACCTTGATCTTCTTTCCTGTTTGGTTCTCCACAAGAGCTTTGAACTCTTGGAACCGAAGCAGGACTTTCTCTGATCTCTTGCTTCTAAGGAAATAGATCCAGGTCTTCCTGGAAGAGTCATCTATGAAAGTGACGTAGTACTCATATCCTGTCAAAGAGGCAGATGACATGGGACCACACAGATCTAAATGTATCAACTGAAGCACTCCCTCTGATCTGGAATCACTGCTTGGAAAAGTAGTCTTGGTGTACTTTCCCAAAGCACACCCTCTACATACACCACTCGACTTTGAGCTGAAATCTGGCATACCTTTAGTCATCTCTCTCAACATCCTCAAAGTTGGATAGTGAAGATGGGCCATCCTCCTGTGCCAAAGCTCACACAACTCACTGTTGCTCTAAGTGTGTGACAGTGCGTGATGTGACTCGAAGAGAAGCTTGTATAGTTTCCCGCATCTGATTCCAATCACCCGCGCATCAGATGGACCTGTTGTCTTGGGAAAGATGTGAACTTTCCCATCAAGGACATATACACCGAAGCCTCTGTCCTCAATCATAGAAACAGAAACAAGGTTCTTCTTGAGCACAGGGACATACAACACATCCCTCAGATACATAGGCTACATGGACTCCCTGTCAAAACGAACAATCCCTCGCCCAACTGCACTCACCACAGTGTCATCTCCCAATACAACCTCCATCTCCAAGTCTGACTCAGACATCTCTATGATCATATCGCGATCACCAGTCATATGACTGGAAGCTCCACTATCAATGTACCAAGTGGAGGAGGTAGCGGTGGCACTCAACACATGCCCAACAATCATGGAATGCTCCATGCGGTCCTCAAAATCTCTGCTGGTGATAGAAGATGCTCTCTCAACACCTGCAAAGAGAGAAAAGTCTCTCTCGAATCTCACTACAAAACTCATCGATCTCCGTTGTAGGTGCAATTTGCTGCTTCTTCTTCATCTTGTTAGGACACTGTCCAGCATAGTGTCCCATCTTTTGACATGCAAAGCATTTCACTTTGCTCATGTCCTTCTTCTCTCCCTCATGTTGTTTGGCTCCCTCCTTGGAACCCTTCTTGAACTTCTTCTTCTTGTCATTCGCTGCTAAAGCAACATTCTCCTCATCATCTCTCTGATGTGATGAACTGCCCTGTAAAAAGCCTCTCTGTATCTCCTCCTATGTGAGATCATCCCACAATCGATCCCATGTGGGCATGTTCTCCCTCCCAATAATGGTCTAAACAAATACGATCCACTGCTGTGACACACCATTTAGTGTTGTATGCACCATCTCACGAATGCCCACCACCTCTCCTACAGCTGCTAGCTCATCTCTTACCTGTGTAATCTTGGTAAGATATGATGCCATGCCTTCACCTTTTCCCATGCGAACACCCTTCAACTTTTCTCTCAATACCATCTTCCTGTTTTCATTGGAACTGTGATAAAGATTTGTCAAACTTGTCCACATCTCAAATGCATGGTCTTTGGCTGAAATGTGAGGGACACATGATCCTTCACTGCATCAAGAATGACTCTTCTTGCCCTTATATCCTTCTTCATGAAAGCTACCTTATCTGTTGCATCAACAGGTACTACCACAGGATTTGTTGCTGTCCCATGAACTATATCCCATAGTTCATTCTCTTCAAGAATAAAGCTAATTCTAGACTTCCAAGGGCTAAAATTTGCAGCCCCGTATAATCTATCTTCCACTCTAAGACTGAAAACCATGGCTGCAACCTGTACTCACAAGCAAGCTGTTCAAGACTTCTTTTCTTCAAACCCCAGTTTCTGAATATTTAAAATTTTGAATCTTTTCAAAGCTCTAATACCATGAAAGTTTTTGAAAGTTTCCCCAACCCGGTTTCATGCCTTTCAGCTTCTCTACATGGTTTAATGCCCAGCCCTTCAATGCATAAATTTTATCAAAAATTTAACTTGACTGAAACACATGTGAAACTTTTTCCCAACTTCAAACAATTCAGAAAATTTCTTTTGACTGGAAAAATTAAATACTCAAAAAAAAATTCTGACATTCACACACATGAAATTAACACGCTTGCTTTTTACCAATGGTCCAAGACAAAACCCCTAAGGGAGAACCTGTTTTCTGAGTAAGAGATTTTATTAATTTTCAGAAAAATTTACAAACCCAGAACAGCAGTACTTATCTCATTCCTTCCTTGAAATTCATGCCAAAAACTCTGATAGAACTGTATGGACTGCTCATTAAATACACCTCAAAATCTGTGCACACGTGTGAAACAGTACGGACTTGTACGGTCTGACAGTGTAGGGTCTACTGCAATTAATGACCTCAAAATCTGTGCCCAATACAGTCTGAAATTAATGGTGTACGGACTCTGACAGCAGCATTAAATGTTGTACGAATTCTTCTCGAAAAACATGCCAAACAGTACGGTCTGGTACAGTATGACATCCCTCGATTTTTGTGCAAGCTTTGTCTAGAAATCCAAAATTCATTGAGAAATGTGCCCACTTTAAAATTCTGGAATTTTCTCTCCTAGTTCAAATTCTCTTCAAACCCTCACTCTCTCAGTTTTTCTTCTTCTCTCCAAAATTCTCTTTTGGAATGATCACAATGAATGAACTTTTGCCTTGCCCTAGCCTTTTTGTTCAAGATAACTTCCCCTGTCAATCTAACGGTCAAGATTAGATTAGATGAGGGCTTCACATTAAATGCTCCATTAAATAAAAATTAAATGACATTTAGAGCACTCATGTCATTTAATAAAGTTGAGCAACCCCCTGTTTCTATTTAATCACTCACTTAACTTTTAAATGTGAACTTAGAAAATTACCAACTCAACTTTTTAATAAAGTCACTTTAAAATATAAAGTGCATCTCACTTCATTAAATGCACAAAATGAATAGGAGTCACCTTTAAGTGTCATTGTCCACCCCAAGGCAACTCTAGGTGGACAAACACTTCCTAGGTAACTTTTCAACAAAATTTACTCATAAATTTTGAAATTAAAACCACAAATCCAAATACACTTCTAAACCACTGAAGATGAAGCAAACTTATTGTACACAGATGTTTTGGTCAATAGACTGGGAAAAACCTCAATGGGGAAGACCCTGAAGAAGAAATTTTATTAAGAGTACTCACAAAAAACTTCAATACACTAAATTTTTCCTTCAACCCTCAATGACAAAATTCCAAACATTAATTTCAGCAGCACTCTACCTTGAAAATCATGCCAACTAGCAGTTGTACGGTTGTCCACATGTGTTGTATGGAACTGTACTTTTTGTTGTATTTTCTCCCTCGAAATTCATGCCCTAACATGTCTGCAATAAATGATGTATAGCTGGTACAGTGTACAATTAATGTCATTAGATGAAATTTGAGGTCTAAAATGGGCCTCCTAAGGAAAATAATAAAATAATAGTTATTAATTTTGGAGGAAGAATGAAAAAAACTACTTTTTGTGTTTGTCATTTTCAACATATATCCCTGTGTTTTTATTCAAATTCTGAGCAGGAGAGCTTGTTGGATGCAGAATTTCATTCCGCATCCAACGAGTACCCGCACTGCATACTTTTGACGCACCCCTCTACCCCAAAAACTAGAAATACCTGAAAAATGTGATGACATCATCAGCATGTTTTTTTTTCAGGTATTTCTTGTTTTCGGGGTAGCAGGGTCTTTCAAAAGTATGCAATGTGGGTACTCGTTGGATGCGGAATTAAATTCTGCATCCAAGGAGCTCTCTCGCTTGAAATTTGAGTAAAAACATAGGGAGATATGTCGAAAATACGAACAAAAAAAGTAGTTTTCTTTTATGACAAATATGTTAATTCAACCATTATGGTTGATTCATATTATTGAAATTCTATTGGTTCTTGAATTCCAACTCACAAAATTTCCTCTAATGTGTTGTCACTTTCTTGGGATTCATGCCCACACGTGTGACAGCAATTAATGCACTGGTACTGATGTATGGTCTCTCCAAGATGCCTAGAGAACTGTCTTGTTGTCCTTCTCTTGCAAATCGTGCCACTAAAGGTAGGGTATTTCTTCATTCTCCTTCAGACTCTTCTTCCTCTTTGATGGTGAGTGTGTCCTTCAATGTCTTTTCTCTGTCTTATACTTCAAATTTGTAACTACCTTCCCTAACTACTTGTTGCAACTACAACTATTTTCCCAAATTTTTGAAATTTTGGACCCTCCTTTTAATTTTAATCTTGCCTAAAATTGTTTGGATCCATGAACTCTGTTTTTGTTTTCCCTCTGCTACAAGCTTGGATTGTTTTGAGGTCAACTGTTTTCATGCTTTTCGGAAAATTGCTTGTGTCTGCAAATGCTTTGGGTCGTAGAGTTTAAAGTTCGATCTGAAAACGTTGTCCTTTGATCTGAATGATTTCTTTCAGTGCTATCGAAAGTCCATTTTTGTTCAAATCAAAGTTTTAGTTCTCTTTGCAACTGCGGTGTCGAGGAAGAAACAAACTACTTCTATCGCTGCACCGCCGAAGTCTTTCGAAACTTAACTTTTTTGGTTTTTCGGAGGTCAGTTGAACATGAATCGCGGCCATAGTTCTCTATGCAGCTGTCGTTTTGGGAAACCTTGTTGTTTATCTTACCTATGTTGCGGAGATCCTTATTTTATTTTGTCGATCTGTAGTCTTAACGTTTCCGATCGTCGAAGTTTTCGTTGGTTTGCGGAAGCCGTAGTTTGATTGTTACCCGCCATTGCGACTCCTCAAAGGAACTAATCACCCGACGCTGGTTGTCCGTTCGCCGATGGTTTGTCCTGACTTTCGCCAATGTTTTCTTTTTGCTGCCGAATCCATTGTCCATCCACCTTCCGCCGTTGCGGCTACGTATTGATCTATCCTGGCGACGATTTATGATTAGTCGTGATGTTTCCCTGGCTTTACTGCTTAAATTTCCTTTGCTTTTCGGTGATTTGTTTTCTCTATCAGAGCATTTTTAATGTTTGATCGAAGGGTTAGTATCTTGTGTCGCCAACACGGCAGTTGCGTTGAGCTCATCATCGCCGGCGTTTAGTCATGGAAACTTCCGATCACTGCATTTTTCATTTGAAAACGGAAGCCGCAGTCTGTTTCTCGTCCACAACGACAGCTCCTCAATGAATTGATCATCCGATTGTTATAGTTTTTCCACCCGCCAAAGCTGATTATCTGCCAAACGATTAGTATCTATTGCTTCCGACTGTTGGTAGGGTTTTTTCCCGCCGTGTTTTTGTTGTGTCGTTACTCTACTTTATGGGATGGCGGAATTTTCCCTTGAGTGCGGGTCGAGTCAAAGGTTTCTATGATGAAGAGCGCAGTTTGGGGGTTTTGGTGTACTGAAGAGTGGTGGTTACTTTGTCTATTCATTTGTTTATAGTTCATTTCGTATAATGCGTGTATAGATGCAATTCGTGTTACTGTGTCAAACGCTAATTGATCTAATGACCGGTTATTCATGACAAGGTAATTGCTGTTGCAGAGAAGACGTATCTAAAGGACAAAGCAGAAGGGAGCGAACCGAAGAAAAGAAAAATGAAGAAGCAGAACTAGAGAATAGAAGAAGCAAGTCGGGTTCAAGCTCAACTGAATCTAGCAAGAGACCAACGGATTATTGAGCAAAATAAATAGAGGCTGAGGCCCAGGCTTGGAAAAATTCGACAGTTACCAAGCTGGTCTCTTTTTTTTATAAAAATGCTCTTAAATCATAAATTTGAAATGTAACGTTTGTATGAATCATGAGCGCTCACAAACTGACAAAACTGTGAGATTAAAACAGGCGGGGCAACCCAAAGGTTTGGTTGTTTTTGTATAAAGATAGAAAATTTAGAGGGAATGAGGGCTTTTTCCCTGGAGAAACTTGTGAACCACTTGTTGTAAGAGGAACTACTTCGTTTTACAATAATAAATTACAAATTTTGCCTGTTGGAGAAGGTGTTGTGTGGAATGTTCGAATGTGATAAAATGAACAATGTTGAAGGTGAACTATTTCGTTTTCAACTGTGTTTCATTAACTGTGAGAGCGTTCTAACTTTCTGAACCTATGTTCTTATTTGAATGTTCTCTGGTTTATTCTGTGATAATTTCCACTATGAGTAATGGAGGTTTTAGCGGTTGATGAGCTATCTTGTCGTGCATATCTTTATTCATGTTTATGTGTTTTGATTCTAAGAACAGCTATCTGTGATTTATCTTAACATGTGAACAGTATTACATTACTCATGAATTAATATCTTGCTCCCTAGGGACAGCTTAGTTAGTGTTGTTTTCTACTTGTGTGTGATTTAGATGTGAGAGAATCTAAGACGAGAGGTAAAAACCTGGGCATCACATTGTGAACACTCATTGCATTCTTTATCAATCTACATCTTAGATAGGCACTTGCATATCATACTTAAAGTCAAAAATACAAAAATATATACGGTGGACCGGGCCGCAACCAGTAAAACTCTTTGTTTTTGTTACTTGACCTACGGTAGCCGGACCGCAAACCGAACGGATTCCCTACACCAAACAGTCACGGGCTAGTTGGGAACGTTGACTGGGGAGAATCCCTTGCTGTTGTTGCCTGCGAATTTCCAGGCCTCAACACTACCCTAAGCAAGGGTAGAGATTTAATTACAAAATCAAGGGTCATCGTTAAAACTCACTTTTAATAATTAAATACATTAATTAATAAATACATCACTTTAAGTGACCCACTTTATAAAGTACAAAATAATAACTTTTTATTTATATAAAAGTCACTTTTTACATAAATATACAAAGGACAAAGCCTTAAGTCCTTCTCAACACACTCACACCAAAATTTTGAGAAAGGACCTTTAGAGTTATCATCTTCCAACATAGGTCACACTTGTGCATGTGTTATTCCAACAAGTCTAGCATCAACCATAGCATTTGTAAGAAAGAAGCCCTAGATCATTCATCCATCCACCATCAAGCAAACAGAAACATCCCAAGAGAAGTGCACATCACCAAGAAGACTTAAAGAGTAGGAGAAAAAGAAATAATTTCATATTAGAACCCTTGTCTTACAATTTTACAATGTAGAGAGGAGGTTTAATTATACCTTTATCTCTTGATTATTTTAATTTGAGCCTACAAGTCTAAAACATAAAATAATATTATTTTTAGGGTAAATTCTACATAACAAAAGAAGTTTACCCCAAAAAGTACAAAAATGTTGAAAGTCCCTCAACGCCTCCCTCTAAGACACTGTAGGCTCAGTTGGTTCGCAATAGCTAGAAAGGTGGCGCACTGGGCTAGGAAGGCTAGAGCAAGGGTTTCTGGATGCTGCAAAAAGGTCCAAGCGGATGCAAAAGGTGTGTTAATAGGAGACTATAGTCCTTTATAAAGTGCGGTCACCTTTGCAAATCAAATAACCAAAATGGGCATGTGCCCGAGTGGGTCACCCCCAAAAACCCCAAAGCACCAACCCATGGGCATAAAGCCCTGCAAGGTGGAGATATCATCACACTGGAGGGGCAATGAGTAGAACCACTAAAGCAGGTACTTCTTACGGAAATATCATCTCACCAAAGGGGCAATCAACAAAGCCACTAAGCTAGGTAGTTCTGATAGTGAAACCAAGGGGACCAACCATGACCAATCCACGGAGTAAACAACCCCCAAGCCAAATATCCATACAATAAATCCCACTTTGGCATGTACAATTCAAAGTAATTCTGGTGCATAACAGTAGCTCCAACTACGGGGCATGTGCTCTTCTCAAGAGTGCATGAGAACCTCTTGATACTTTTGGGTAACTATATACATGCACACATATCAAATAACAAAAGCATCAAATGCATCGGAGGCAGACACTTATGTCCTACCTTGTTCAAAATAAAATGCAAATAATAGAAAATGAAAGAACAACTATAATGCATAAGTAACTCAAATGTTGAATTGAAATGAACTAACCTACCTACATTAATTATGATAGCAAAGAGGGGTCAAGTGAAATCATACGACCAGTGTAACCCTCTGAGTATTTGATTTGTACTTGATTTTCTTCCTTTGTCTTTGCAAATCATCCAAGACAGAATCACATCAACAATAGGATGCGTACATACCAGTATCTTTTCCAAGATTGCATAGGAATGTTGGAGAATGTGGGAACCTGGAAACCTTGAAATTGCTGCCATGGAGAAGGATTACTTTTGCAAGATTTATCTATCCATATATGCACCGAGCTCAAATATACATTGTCCCCCTCAACTTGGGGAAATACTTGCATAGATGAAGTATGGAAAATTTCTGGAGAGTCTTTGAAAGGCAACTATGATAAGTTCCTGTACTTGTTCAAACATTCTTTTGGACACGCAAGCATGTTGTTCATCTTTGTAATAATTAGGTTAGTATCCCCAATAAATCATTGTAATAATAAGGTTAGTATCCCCAATAAATCCTAAAATTTAGAAATTGTCAACCAAAAAATTTATTCCTTCAAGTTTTAGGCGAAAAGACAAATAAAAAATGTCATGGAAAGGGGAAGTAAATACTATACCTATCCACATACCTGTATTGGTCTTGTTGAATTACATCATTGAAAACTTACGAGTAGTGGACAGAGAAGGTTGATCTACTTCTGCAATACTTCCTTCCCTCATGCTGGGTATGCACGACTGAACTAAGTTCAAAGAAATCTCATCGGATATATGACTTCCAAAACCTTCAACCCTATATGAAGTAGTTGCATATTGTGATCATCTGTAATAGTAAGAGAACCCATATCCCAAGGTGCTTCGTCATCAACCGTAAGCGCAAAAGGATTGATCCAATCCACATCATTGATACTACGAGGAGAAGAAATAATCATATCTCAGTCAACTACACTTTCAATTCATTAAAAAAGGGAAATGAATTCTAGTTGTCTATTACCAAATGATCTCTTCGAATAATGACAAGTACTAGTGATATATGCATGATAGATAAACAATAGGGAATGGTGGTGTCTCACAAGTAGATGAGTTGATTTGAAAAGAGTCCATTCAACTTTAACAACATGTCTACAACTCACATCCAAGCTAACAATCAAGCTCTGTGAGGATATTTTATAAGATCGTTGCATTGAGTACACAAGAAACTGTAGTGAAGAGATCCTAGGGGACACTTAGAGTTAGCTATACCTTACTCCATCTCACATCAAAACCCACAGGCTCTATGAGGAATTAATCATTACATTTCAATAAGATGGCCAACAGTCTTTAGATTTTGCATTTATTTATCCACTACTTTATTTGGGCCTTTCATAATTTCATTTCATTGCCCTTTTTGAGTTGCGTCTAAAGACACAGTTTGCAACTTTATTTGAGCGCTTGCATTTCTCAATATATAGCATCTAACACATAATGCATGTATGATGGTAAACACATTGCTTCAAGTTGTAGCTGGCACTCTTCGAGCAACTAGGGGGGAATATCCACAGTCAGGACCAAACATCAGGGGGTAATTGACCAGAGAGGTCAAGGCTTCAAAACCCAACTCACCTAAGCTCAGGAACCAACACCAGCGGGTTCTCCTAGCCCAAAAGGATCACGGCATAGGCAAGTTTTGTTGCACAACTACGAGTCGAGACACAAAACAACATGGGATCCATCATGCATAGGGGTCAAAGTGGGGAAGATGATCTTCAATCTCATAGGTCTCAATCAATCATAAGTCATGGGAAAAATCAATTATGGGTGGAACTGGATGGATGAGGACAAGTGACATGAAACCGGCATAGCACTAAAATTTAAAAGTTGTGTAAAGTATGGCATAAGCAATGGTCTTCAACATCAGATTCTCAAGACAAGTTAATCATCAGTAAAACATATCATATAAGCATAGGTCACCATAATCAGCATAGCATAACAAGTCAAAGATGTTAGTATACATCATAGAGCAAAATCCTACCAGGGATCCATATACCTGATCTCACCATATACATGCCTCTACTTGATATGCCCATCTGTGAACTATGTACCATATTTGTTGTTTTGCTCGAATGAACTAGGTCACCACTAAAGTCATCTCAAAGGACAAGGAGATCTCAGTCTTGGCAAGGGAATACTTTGTATCTGCTGCTAAACAAAGGCTTTTGTAGACACTGAGAGGGGGGGTGAATCAGTGTAAAGCAATTTTACAACTTTTCTTGACCTGTCATACTTAACTACCAATTCATCATTTCATTATTCTACCAATCTCATAATCATTTCATAAACTTCATCATTCACATATCATAGCATTTAACTCATCAAGAACCATAACACAGAAGAACACCACACCATATAAATTTGTAATCTTTTTATATTATTTTGATTCGGCTACAACCGTTAGGCAAAATCAGCACCTACTGATACATAGAGCACCTACTCTACATCCAGGACCCTGCCTGGTTTTCTTAGGCCCTGCTAAGAAGGGTTTGAGGTATCCTAACCTCAAAAGCAAGACAAGCTTGCATTTACAATGTGTTACCATCAAGAAATCTCTGACACATCAAAGCTGCTCATCTTCTCTGCTCATCACATCAACTCTGCTGTACCACTGCTCACTGCTGCTCATTAATCTCTGCTTATTAATCATATCAAGAATCCAGCTGGTCACTGTCAAGTCATCATACAACTGCTACAAGGATCTGCTCTTGTGCATTATCTTTCTTTACTGCTGCTCTCACTCATTCATGCAATGATTTCATCTGCCAAGCCTGTATATGTCTGCTGTTGGCTCAAGAGATGCCAAGTAAACTGCAGCTGATCATTTCTTATGTAAAATAGCACTGTCTCTTCTCGTTCCAGAATTGTCCTTGAAACCTCCAAGTGCGGTTCTCCTTGTATTGTGATGTCAATCTTTCACTGTCCCTAATCACAAATCCATCAACTGCTGCTCAATCCACTAATCAATTCCCTACTCAAAATATACTGTCAAATATATCACTGTCAAGTCAATCTGATCTCTGTCAAGTACATCAATGTCAAATCACAAGTTCTCCTCTCTGTCACTGTTCACTTCAATCTGTATCATGCCCCAAAACTTATCTATTTGTTCCCAGGCTCATCACTCAGGGTTTTCATAACATCTTCATAATGCCAACTTTGGACTTATACTAGCAAATTAGTTCATAGTGAACTGCTTTAGTTGTCAAGCCAAAAGATGCTGCTACCGTCTCTGTATATCTTCCTTCAAAATAAAATCTTTCACACGTCTTGCTGCTACAGAGAGAACTGACTTCATGTATTTGTACCTTTGGATGCTTAAACACAAACTTCAGTGCTGTAGATGTCCAAGGTAATCTTGTTTTAGGAACCTGAGAGAATACTTGTAAGGGATCCCTGAAATCAGAATTTGAATGGCCTTCATGTATGCCCAAAATTAGTGTTCATACATGCATCCCTTTCATTCTTTTCTTCATCTCAGTGCAAGTCCTTGTCCAATTAGGGTCTTCATACCACATAGAATTGCAGACCTATAGCTTCAAATGTATCCACCTTTGCCTCCTACGAATTGCTGTGTACACTGTAAACTGCTTGTGAAACCTAACCTTGACTTCAAGGATCAAACCATCTCGTCATTGAGGCTACCCGAGCTGATAGAGGTCAGTCCTTCTTTCACGGAAATAAGTGCTAATAACACTTCATACCAGCATTTCACGCTTCCATCATACTGAGATAGAAAGGATAACTCCTTTTCGGATGCCGTAGTAGATACCCGAAATTCAGAGATAAATCAGAGCATTTTGAAATGCAACTTTCATGTTGGAGAGATTGAACATTTGACTACCAAGTTAGATAAGAGCTAGAGGTCAAAACACAACCAGACAACTGTTGTTTGGATGGCTTAAGAGATCAACCAAAAACACAAACCCAAGATACTGAGTTCAAACCCAAGATCCACTACACTGCTGCTTCTAAGTGTCTCTGTCCATCTTTTTAAGAATACAACATAAACCTACACTTATACATAATGTATCAACTTAGGGATGGCTGCTATCACTTGAGCTATTGAACATACAAACTCACCAATTGTAGATATGAGTATAAGTTTGAAGATAGCTTCTAAATACTGGCTGACTATTCTGCAATAGACCTCGAACTTCTTGATCTCCACGTCTTCTTCAGAACATCATCAATTTTGTGCTTTCAACTGTTCACTAACTCTTGAATGCTGCAACACTAACATACTTCTGTGATTGCTCCTCACTCTAGCTTATAACCCAAAAAGGTAGAGAATGATCCATTTTTACTGCTGCCTCAGTCACTAATCCAAAACAAGGTAAAAAACTGACTTTGTATATGCTCTGATTTTCATTTAAGAGGTTGTTCTCCAAAAAATAATTCAGGATTGTCACTTTCCTCAGCACTGTTTGACAGCTGTAACTTCCTCTTCCAAACTGAACACGCTGCTACAGGAATGATGGCTGTGGATACTCTCTAGAATGAAACGCCTTCTCAAACCTTCTTCACGCTGGGAAATTTATGGGTGAAATGCACCCAGGTGACAGTGTCTTGCTTCTCAACAAATAAACTCAGTCCACAATAAAGAGGAATATCCTACGGCAGTAGCAAGCCCAAGGATGAAGTACGCAGTCCACAGAAAGGTATTACCTCTTTCAGTGATGGTTAACTTGCTTTCCACTAGCCAAAGAATGCCCAATAATGAGGATAACGACCCACCGATGGATTCTTAGGTGCCCACAATGGATATATTACTGTCCCAACAATTTCACGCTGCCCAGCAATAGAATATTCACTGCCATGGTGTCTCACACCCTCTCCACTATGAAATCTCTTCTCAAATGATAGCAATAATGGCCAGCAAATGTCCACGATACCCTAGCAGCAGTCAACAACAGCATCAGCACCCTCTCAGCAGGGTCATACAGTGGCGCCCTAGATCAGAGCAAAGCCTTAGATCACCCTTGCGTGCTGCTGTAGCAGCCTGAGAGTCTTCAACAATTGCACTGAAAAGATAAGTAAAGATCTCCAAAAAAAAAATGAAAGGTCTCCAAAAAAAAAAATTGCCTGAGGACAAAGACTGCTCCCTACTGCAATTTCAGACTGCTCCCTACTGCAATTTCGAACTGCTCCTTACTGCGGCTGTTACAGTGCCCAGTCCACCCGAATTTCCTCAGAGATGGCCGAAATTTCCATGTGTCAAATGAGGATGTTGAAAGGGGTATTTATATTAATTTTTACCTCATTTTGGGGCTGACCTGATATATAAAAAATAACTTTTAAATATGAGCCAACTTATACTTTATTGGGCCGACATCACTTTTTAATTCTGAGCCGACATATAAAAAAAATGTTAGACTGAGCCGACATAGCCTCATGCTGAGCCGACATAAAAAAAATGTTAGACTGAGCCGACATAATCTCATGCTGAGCTGACATGACCTCATTTGAAGCCGACATCTTCAAAGTCATCTTCAAAATATCCATGGGCTCCACGATGTGTTTTATCATGACATTTAACCACAAGGTAGACCATCATCATTAACCTTCTTCTAGGGCTTGAAGGACATCTTCAAGGGTTATGTTACCAAATGCCACATCATATAAATGACCCACATTGCCTTCACCATTCCTTCAAGGTTCCAAAGACTTCTTCATGGGCTTCTCCAACGTTTACCAGGGCTTCAAGACCATCTCTAGGGTCTACTGCATCATTAGCTGGGTCTTCAACATCTTTAGCAAAGTGGTGGCATCAATGACATCAAGACCATGTTGGCATCAATGACAATTTCATCAACAGAAAAGTCACACAAAAAGAGACAATAGCTCATCCAGTGGTGACTCCGACAATAACAGTGGCAGTGATTCTGATGATGACGATGAACCAGACAAGGTACTCTTTATGGAAATAAGCTCGGATAAGGATCATAATAGTAAAGAAGAATCCGAAGATGAAGGAGAAGTAGATCTTGAGGCAGAACTTGTAAGCGCCTTGAAAGAGCTGAAGAAAGTCAGGAAGGAAAATAGAATGCTTAAGGAAGAGGCACAACGGTTTGAACAAACCATTGTTGACTTGAAGACCAAACTAGAAGAAGCCAAACGAGTTGAAGACTCTCTTATTGAACAACTAATGACAAATATAAGAGAAAAGGAGAATCATGAGGCTGAGATAGTATCTCTAAAGAACAAGCCGCAGACGAAAGATATCACAAAGGGTTATGAAAACAACTCCAAGGTTCTAGAACAAATCATCAGCAATCAAAAGTCATTCTTCGACAAGACCGGTATAAGATACAAGCAGAATACAAATGAAGCCTCAAGCTCAATGTTGACAGATAACGAAAAGAAGCCAAGAAGGTATGCAGAAGTTGTCAAGGACTACAAGAATGAAGAAGAGATCGAATGTCAGCCAGAACAACCTATATCAGAAGAAGGGCTAGCAAAAAGACCAGATCTCAGAAAAGCACCTCCTCCATATATTCCTAGGTATGGATACTTCTTTTATGGGCATTGCTTTACATGTGGAAGATTTGGACACAAAGCTGTAA
>LPNX010364788.1:99006-116864 GCA_001517045.1 Pseudotsuga menziesii | reverse complement strand
AGGCCATTCAAGGTGGCTATCACCACTTCTGCATACTTCTTCTTCTACCGCTTCAAGTTGTTCTGCATTTTGGATCTTCACATTCTTCAACTGTTTTCTCCAATCCATCTTCTGAATTATGTTCTTATCTTCAAATAGATTGATCAAGGAATCAAACATATTTGGTGTCTTTAGGGAAGACACTTGTGGTACAAGTTGATCCATGAATCAACAATGATCTTCTTGGCCTTGATCGAGTTCTTCTTGTGTAAGGCTTGAGGCTCATCTCCCTCTAGAACTGGAACCTCTCTACTCATGTAGATGTCCAATTCATTTTCTTCAGAGAGATCAAATACTTCCATGCTTGGAAGTTTTCAAATTCACCAAGCTTATCATCAAGCTGATGTGATAGATCACTTTGAAATGAGATCCTCAAATACAAATAGCAAAAGATTAGATCTTACCGATTTGAGGTGTCCGTCCTGCTTCCGGAGCTGGCTGATCTAGGGTTTGTCAGAGAAACCCTAATTTTCAAAATTTGGAATCTTTTAGATCTTATTGGATAGAAATATATATCTCTTTAAATGGATCTGTCCAATGTACTCCTTTTCTGAAAACAGTGGAGGGAAGCTCCCGGAACAGGAAGCCCTAGTTTTCCAATTTCTTTTGCAGAAATTCTTGTTACTGTTTCTGTGATATCTCCGCAATTACTGCTCCTCTATGTCTGAAATTTCTCACTGAGGTAAACTCACATGTCCTTGATCCAACAACATAGGTTTCATCAGAATTTGTTTCACCAATTGGGATTTATGATCATTTTCCCAAGGTGACCTATTACAGGACTGTTCAGAACAGTGAAGTTGTACGGAATGCCACGTGTCACTGGTTCATATTTAGGTTCTGAAATTAGGGCCATAGAAATTAAATTCTATGATATTTCTGGAACATCTTCCATAATTCCCTCGACTATAGCCCACACTACAGCAATTCTCCCCAGGTGTCCTGTTTAGGAATGAATTTTGGGAGAGGCTGGAACCCTAACTTGGAGGGATCATATCTTCCATAATATATCGAATATGAGGCTGAATGTTGGACACAGTGTAAATAAGGATTGTATCCTTGGCCTATGAAATTTTCAACTCCTGAGCCTTCTCCAATCTCAGTAAATAGCAAATGTACCAAAACGTAGCAGTTTTAGTATTTAGGGTTTTTCCAGATCGAGGTCAAACTAGGGTTTGACTTTCCCAGAGTTTCACCCAACCAAATTTCTTGATCCAGGTCTCTAGAATTAGATTTTGATGAGGAGATAAATCCTATGCTGGGCTCACTCAAAAATTATTCTTCTGCAAGAAGCCCTAATTTCCCACACCGAAAACTGAAAATGCTCGGAATCGAATTTTGCTTCGACAAAAAGATGCGCCCTTCAATGGAGAGTCAGCCTAGCCTTCTTTTTCTGATCGATTGTGGAGAGAGAACCAAAAAGTAAGAAGCCCTAAATTCTGTAGCTGCACAATTCTTTCTTTCAAGGTGGCTCTGATACCATGTTAAATTTTCATATGCTAAGCTAGATCATTAGTATTTCATTTCAAATTCATAACAAAAGCATATAAACATGATCATTGAAAGATAGACAAGCACAACCATACAAAAGGAACACAAAGATTTATCCTGGGAAAACCCTAAAGGGAAAAAACCCAACAAAATCTTCCTCAATATAGATGCCCCAAAAAGATAAAAGGTAAAACCAACAAGGAGATCAAAGCCTGATCCTCCTCCTTCTCCAGCTACTCTTCTCTTCTCCACTAATGCACTACACAAGTGAGAGTGTGTGTTCAAATGAGGAGAGATACACCTCTATTTATATTAATTCTTTCACTTCAATTAACTCATATGACATGTAGGCTCGAGTTAATCATGTCGGCTCGAGTTACACATGTAGGCTCAAGTAACCACACTGGGGTGCTAATGACCCACCTTTACAATTAGAGGGGACAACCTCATGACTCTTATTAGTTCTTCCAATTAGAAGCATCAGGGTACAAGATAATACAAGTGGTTCTACTGATAGGACCATCGGGGACCACAAAAGATACATATAGAATATTCTTCGAAGTTACAATATTTCAACAGTCATAATTTCTTTGTTGTCATAGGATCTTCTTATCTCAACTTCCCCATCAAATATGTGGATGGAATGGCCTTGTTGTTAAATGTGACCAAGAGACAACAAGTTTCTCTCAAACTATGGAATATAGAGAACATTCTGCAAGATCAAATCAAGAAATCTAGGCAATTTAATCTTGATGGTCCCAATTCCTTCAGGTTTGAGGTTGAACTTATCTGCAAAGGACACTATACCATATGCATTGTCAAAATCTTCAAAAAAATATTTTATAAATATCATGTGGCAAATAGAACCAGTGTCAAGCAACCAAGTATCTCTCCAATATGCAAATGAAGTATTGAAAAAAACTTCATTATACCAACATTACAATGAAAACAAGAATAAAATGAGTAGACTTAGGAGCTTTACCAGTTTCATGAGATTTACGTATTTCTTGTTTGTGCTATTTTTGTGATATTCTCACATGGAATTTTGCATGTCTTTGTGTCATTTGATTTCTTTCCACAATAGAGATATTGAATATTAGGTCTCTCACCATGGTTGTGTCTAACCCCCCTGCATCTGAAGTTATTTATTACAAGCCCTCTTTTGTTGCCATATCCTCTAGAAGAATCTTGTGATTGATTATTCCCTTTCTGAGAAAGGCACAGAGTCTCTCCAATGGGTTGAGCTATCTTCTTTCCAAAGGATTTCTCTTGTTTTGAAATCTTCTCCACCAAAGTGTCAAATTTAAGGTCCTATATTTGGGCACTAGCTTGAAGTGACTCAAAATAGTTCGAATATGTCAGATAGAGGAACTTAATGAACACAATGCGAGTAAGTTATACCTTCACACTAGTAGCATCAATATCATGCATGATGGATGTAATATCATATGCTACAACCATGTGATCAATTTCCTTTAACTCTAGGTTGAATAGCTTCAACAACAACTGAATTAGCTCCAATTTTGAGTGTGATCCATACAAATATTTCAACTTCTTTAAAGCATCATAATAGTTCTTAGCAGACAAGATGTGTTGAATCACCTCTTCATTTACTGTAGAAATAATCAATAGATAAGTCTTCTTATCTCTATTTTCCATTTTGCAAGTTCTTTGTTTGCTGTGGGTTTTTCATGTGCAACATCATCCTCTCTTTCAAAAATTCCATCCCACATATCATTCAAGATGAGGGTATGATTGTTCTTCCTTAACAATTCTAGGTAGTTGACCTTGCCAATAAGAAACACTCCTACAATTAAAACAACATAATGCATCTTCAAGAGCAAATCATTTCAAACAACACATTTTTAAGTGAAATATACATAGCTGAAAATACTATCTTCTACAATATAGTCTCTATAACAATCCCTAGAATATGATCTCCACAACAATATTTGCAATATAAGCTATACTATGATTTTTGGAAATAAAAACTTCAAAGTATACGTCTACAATCTTTACAAATAAGCTTCATGCCAAATCTCCTTTGCATTGTGATTGCATTATCTATACCACAAACATACAAGGACTTGAATAAAAATCCAAGTCTCTAACTGGGTGAATAACAATCTTTTACTACTCAACACCTACTCCAATACTAATAAATATCAACTTTATATACCCCAAAGATAACTACTCAAAGATGTCACATGTTTTGATCCAAGATAAATAATATCTAAAAATGAAAATTAAAATGATAATTTGAACATGTCACAAGAATTTCTTTCAAAAAGCAAAACAAAACCTCAAAGAAGATCGACAACATTTAAAGGAATCTCTTCACCAAATACATTGGAACCTTTGAATGTAGAGCCTTGGAACCAGTACAAGGCAAGGAGAGAGGTCACATGTTGCACCTAGTTCATTGTACCCTTGACTATGACTGTGTTTCCATATCAAGGGTTTTGGAAGTTCTAGGATCAGCTAGGCATGCAGAGAACACTCACATAAAGAACATTTCCCATGCAGAGAATAGTCACATGGCTCGGTTAGGCATGAAAATAACACTTCCCATGCAAAGAACACTCATATGGATCAACTAGGCATGCACACTTTCACAGAAACCATAACTCATTGTGTTATGTGCATATGTTTTTTTCTGGTAGGTATTCTGAAGGCAAAAGAGAAATTGAAAATGATAAAAGGGATGGGGCGAATTCAAAGGAGAAACAAAAGCATTCAAATATCTACACACAAGGCGCCATGGCACATATTTGGTATGAATTGGAGCGTTCACATAGACAAGAAGTACCGATTGGGGATAAAGAGACTCGTGGATAATTACAATAATACAAAATATTGATTGGGGATAAAGAGACTCATGGATAATTACGATAATAAGAAATATTGATTGGGGATAAAGAGACTCATGGATCATTACGATAATAGAGTGGAGATCATTCAATTGGAAAACGAGAGGGGTGACTTTAAGGATGATCCCAATGTTTCCTTTGATTCCATTGACCACATGAGATGGCACATAGTAACATAATAGGTTGCACAGAATAGTATTGTAGGTGTAGTATTTACTCCACATGGAGGTCATGGAGATTTTAGGGTTACTCTTAAATGATCAAGAGTAGACAAAGACAAAGAATATGCTGGATATGCACAGGTTCTAGGGGACAATATACCAAGGAGAAGACCAGAGGGAAAATCATGGATTTATGACAGAACCAAAGATCTAATACCAATTGATAGGCTTGCAACAAATCCAATGCTTGGGATGCAATTGTATTAATGTGAATCAAATTTATATAAGACGAGTAATTCTTAATTTTCATCTTCTAAGAGGTTATGTTGGGTGGCCCTTCAGTTTAAGTTTATTTTTAGTAACTAAAAATATCTACCTATTATATTCATGAAACCATAATCCCATAGGATTAGGTATCCAAAAATAACCAATGGTGGGATGATGAAATGTGGGCGGGGGCATCAAAATGTGAGAATCCAACTGGGTGACTATCAGCTCAAAACTCATATGCTAACTATATATATGGGTGGTTGTGATATGTGTT
The DNA here is from genome assembly GCA_001517045.1 of Pseudotsuga menziesii. Lineage (NCBI taxonomy): Eukaryota > Viridiplantae > Streptophyta > Pinopsida > Pinales > Pinaceae > Pseudotsuga > Pseudotsuga menziesii. The sequence continues at coordinate 111,759 of LPNX010364788.1, read as the reverse complement.
TAGGGGTTGAGTGGATACAGAGATTGGGACCAATCACCATGGACTTCAAGGAATTATACTCGAGTATTTCTCAACGCCCTTAAACTCACACCCTCAAAGGATTCTAGGCAAGCTCCAGTAAAATCATAAGATCCCATTGAAAGGAAAAAATTTTAAAAAGTCTACTTGGGATTTATTGTTCACTTCCATGCCATTCAAGCCCTCAACAACACAACATCATAAATGCATATTGACTCATAAAAGGTTTTGGAAAAACATCAACCCATTTGAAAAAAAGAATGAAAATGAAAATATGATCCAAGTGCTCCTAGAGGCAGGATTCATTCGTTCCAACACTAGCCCATATTCATCTCGGCCCAATGGTCATGGTTTTAAAGGAACAAGAAAATTTATCCAAATATCTTGGTTTTTGTGCCCTCAATAAGGTGACCATCCAAGATAAATTCCCCATCCCATTCATTGGTGATGTTCTGCATGAGCTCCATGGTGTCGATATTTTTGCAACCTTCATTTTAGATACCACCAGATTGGGATGAAAGAGGTTGTTATTCCAAAAACAACTGTCTACACACATGAAGGCCTTTGTGAGTTTCTGGTAATGTCCTTTGCACTTTGTAATCCCCCCTTGACCTTTAAGATCCTTGTGAATAACATTTTATCGTCATATATTTGGGATTTTGTGTTGGTTTTCTTTGATAACATCTTGATTTACAATAAAACTCGAGATGCCCACGTACAACATGTTGATAAAACCTTGCAACTCCATTGGGACTATCGATTTTTCTAAATGCTCTAAATGTGATTTTGGGGCCTCTAAGATCAAATACTTAGGTCACATTGTTAGACAAGATGGGATGAGAGAGGACTCCAAAATGATTGCGACAATGCAAGAATGGCCACCCTCCAAAACCTTGAAGAGCTTATGTGGAGTTTTAGGCCTTATTTGCTACTATAAAACGTTTGTGAAAACTATGGTAAAATTGCAACCTCTTTGACAACCCCATTGAAGAAAAGTGCAATTGGATGAAACTAAGTGGCATAACAAGCATTCTCAACTTTAAAGAAAGCCATGTGCACCACCTCGATTTTAGCCGTGCATAATTTTACTGATACTTTTGTATTGGAAGGTGATGTTTCCAGAAAAGGTTTGGGTGTAGTTTTAGTGCAAGATGGAAGACCCTTATCATTCATCAGTAAGCAATTGTGTGAAAAAATTCTGGACAAGTCTACCTATGAGAAAGAAATGATGGTTATCCTACATGAAGTCAACACATGGCTGTTGTATCTCATAAGGTGGCGCTTCAAGATCAAGCTGGATCACCATAGCCTGGAGTATTTTCTAGAACAAAGGTTGTCATCCCTAGAGAAACATAAATGTGTCACCAAAATTCTTGGATACGATTACAAGATCATCTAGAAAAAGAGAAAAGACAATGTTGTGGTAGAAACGAAGTCAAGGAAATATGAGGAAGAGGGATCCCTCTTTTCCTTATCGTCTCCAGTACCTGAATGGTTAAAAGAAGCACAACATGAATGGCTAATCAATGTTGCTACATCTTATCTCATCAGGTGACTTTTGGAGGATCCCAGCCCTTTTAAAGATTACTCTTGGACATAAAATACATTTCGGTATAAAGGTCACATTTTTTTGGCACCTAACTCTAATTTTATAATAAAGGATATTAACATAGTTGCATTCAACTTCTCTCGCGGGTTGTTTAGGATTTCAAAAAACTTATACACAAGCCAAGAACTCCTTTTGGGAAGGCCTGAAAAATACATTATTATTGTTTTTGTAGAATGTGACACTTGCCAAATAAACAAGGGTGAGACAATGAAGATTCATGGGGCAATGCAACCATTTTCAATACTAGCCAATATTTGGACAAATATTTCCATATATTTTATTGTGGCCTTCCAAAACTAGGTAACAACTCAATCATTATGATGGTAGTTGATTGAATTTCCAAATATGCTCACTTATGTGCTCTCCAACACCCCTTTACCTCTACAATGGTTGCCCAAATTTTTCTTTACTATATTTTTAAATTCCATGGCATGCCTACCTCCATTGTGTCTTGTGATCCCACATTCATCATTTGTTTTGGTGAGAACTATTCAAACTGCAAGGCACCCAATTGCAAATGAGCACACCTTATCATCCACAAACAAACGGCCAAGCAAAAATAATCAACAATTTTTTTGAAACCTATTTGCAATGTTTTGCATCCAAAAAGTAGAACCACTGGACACAATGGTTACATTTGGAAGAATGGTGGTATAATACCACTTATCACAAGGTTACCAAAATGACAACACATGAAGCGATCTATGGACAACAATTTTCTTTAATGGTTGCGTATCTACCAGATACCTCCAAAGTACATGCAACAGATAGTTTGCCTCATAATTATGATTTGATTCTTTGCACACTTAAAAGAAATTTCAATAATGGCTCAAAATCATATGAAGCAACAAGAAGATGAAATTATTCAAAGCATTCATTTGTAGAAGATGACCATGTATTCCTTCGCTTCCAACCTTATAAGCAAACCTCCCTCAAAGTTGAAGCATCTCAATCAACTATCCCAACCATGGAACTCTCTTCCACTACACCAATAACATAATGAAGTCCTACTCGTTCTTTGCTCGATAGTCCTTTAAAGTAACCAATCCTTACAATGTTGTTAAATGTGTGCATAAAGAGTTTAACCTATTATATGCTTTTAGAGAACCACCTATAAAACCACTTCATGGTTTCTCAAGCATCCAACATAAATATTTACATAGTTTTAACTCATCGAGACAAACCTAATACATGGCCCATAAAGAAATATTTGCATCATACAAGCCTAGCCATTCACTAGTCAAGCCTTGGCCTTGAGCTCTACACTTGGAATCTTTATTGACATATTTACATCACTTACACAATCTAATTTAATACATTCCATGGATTAAAACCTCATCAAAAGATGATGATTGGGAACAATAGGAAACTTTGTAGCAATTTCCCTATCTCTAGCCTTGAGGACAATGTTATTTTTGAAGGGCAAGGACATATAAGGGTCCTACCCTAACAACCCTTCTTTATCAATGCACAAGGCCATTAGGCCAAAAGGCCTATTATATAGTTAGTGGGTAGTGAGTAAATGTAAAAGGACCCTCTTTATTGAATGAAATCCCATAGGAAGTTTGACCCCCATTAATATCGAGACCACAAGTAGTTAATGCTTTGGTTGTTAAAGCACTATATATAGAGTAGTAAGTTATGTAATGTTTCATCAAGAATTATTACTATATTTAGAGCTTTTCCCCCTTGAAGAGGTTAGTGAACCTAGTTCTCTAATTTGAATATCATTAATACAAGAGATCTTTTTCAAGGTTTGTCTTTTTGTAATTTTTTATTTTTGCTCTTAAGTTATGGGGTTAATTACTTTACAAAGTCATTTGTGTCACAAGTAACAACAACCATTTGTATGAGGTTATTGGTGACACAAGATATATCAATCATGTTCTCATTTTGCTTCTTTTCAATTAATTTTTTTCAAAGTGCCTCTTTCAATAAAACCCTTCCAATCAATTTGCTAATGAAGATTATGAGCCAAATTATTAAAATATTATAAGTTGTCCCTTAGTTCTTGGATTTATTGATCAATGTTTTACAAATTCTTTCCTTCATTATCCATGCTGCAATTTCATACTTTCTTGTACTTGCTTTTATTTATTTAACCCTCACTTGATTTTATGTCAAGATGTCGAGTAATACTGTTCATGCACCCGAATGTGTGAGTTTACAATGAATTGATCTTTGCAATGTAAGTCATGCCCTTATTTTGTAAAACAACTATTCCTCAATGAATTCACACCTTCAATGTAAGGCTTATTGAAGTATGTCCTTTATATAGTTTAATTACTCTACATTATCTTTCAATGACTTAATTTGTATAATTCAGTGGCTCAACCAACTCTTGATCCAAGGCAATGCTTTTCTTAAAGGACATACAATTTGTCATGTATGTCAACTATTTTGAAATGACAAATAGTCATTGACCAATTTGCATCACATGAAAGACACCATAAACACCACATTACACACTTGATTTTTTGTTCAAAAGAAGAAAACAATAGGGGCTTGGCCTTGACTCACTAATAATCACATCAAAAATATATTGATAATAGCTTTGCACCAGGATCTTATCAATTGTGAAAGAAAACAAGATTACATATAATATGTCAATTTAACCTTGAGGAAGGTTTTCCAGCAAATTATTTTTTCTGCATTGGCATGCTCCTCTCTTTGGTTGCAAATCATGCTAATTTCTGGCCAAGGTATGGGTATTCAATGGTCAAAGCATAAATCACAGACCATGAGCAATGAGTAAGAGCATGAACTTATAGTTGGTGCATCTGAATCCATGGATTTGCTGACTCCTGCAGATTAAAGAGCATATCTATGGTAAATGTTAAACATGGCAACACTGAGTGATGAGATCTTTGTTGCATGTGGGTGCATTGACACAACATTGTTGGTCCATTCTTTACTCAACAAAAAAACTGAAGAAGACATAGTATCGAGGAAAGAGGATATATCATTGTTATAGATTGAATGATGAATTTTTGAGTGCAAGCTTTGAAGGAAAACCAACTATTGATATCTAGTGGATCTCAAATTGATGTTAAAGAAACAAATCTTAAATGATTGACACCAAGAGAGGCTCTTGTTGTCAATTTCTAGAAAATATAAGATATATCCACATCTAACATCGTTGGCTTTACATATCCCCCTCCCCTCTCCGAATTATTCCCTATGCCTTGCCTCTTCTACTTAATCCTTCTCGCCAATGCTCAAGGACTCCCATTTACCTTCGCGCTACATTATTTCGTGCTCTATGGAATCGTATTCAAAGCCGAAAATCAGTTTTCAACTTTTTGATCTATGATGTTCCTTCTAATTTTCTACTCTACATTTTCTTGTCTTGATTATGGATATATTACAACTTTTCCAATTTTAATGCCTATCCTTTTTCACAACCTAAAGGTATAGAAATCTCATTTGTTATGTTCATGTTTGCGACAATGAAAACATTCAAAAGGAAAACTTTCGTAATCTTATTGTTGAGTCCATCCAAATCTTTCAAAATGTAGGATTTTTGAAGGACGGAGTAAATTTTTTAGGCCTAGGTAGTCGCAAAATCTTAAATATATTGTCATTATCTTCACCTGGCAAAACTAGAGACAATTTCCAACCAACAAATTTTCTATACCTTAAGACTATTTCATATCTAAATTCAAACACAAGTTAATATAATATTACACATATATGTGCTCTTGGAAAACCTTTCCACTGTAGCTTGGAACAATATGGAAAGCATGTGCTATTGTTGAGGAAGAACAACCCCCTCAAAACTTATTCATTTGCCTCAACAAGATTGCTCCAAAAATTCTTTGCTGCATAGTTTCCAATGTACATGTCCAATTCGATATTTCAATATCTCTCACCATCTCAAGGATTGTTAAGATGTCCACAACCCCAAAAGCAATAGCTCTATGCTTGATTGATCATAAAATCTCTCATGGCATTTCTTTGATTTTGTCTCCAACCACTGGTTCTCAATTGTTTCATAGCATCCTTTTCACAATAGTGGGCAAAGCTTGATCCTTATTCTTACTTTACATTTAACTTGTTTGTTTCAAAATATCTTTGGCCTTTGAGTATTGGCACATGTCAATACATCGTTTTAGGTGGAAATGTCAAGCCCTCTTCTAGTATCCACACAAAAAATACCTTGAAATGCATCACCTTCATGTATTTGGCACTATCTCATAAAATACTTTTAATTTACCAACTTAGAAATGAACAATAATATCGTTGTTGATCTTAGTGAAATACATCACCAACATCCACCTAAACACACACACAATGTCTCAAGCACACATTCCCATGAAAATATTATTTAAACAGAGGCTAATTTCATAAGAGACTGTTACTTTATGGTGCCTTGTAATATTCTAGGAAATCCCAAAAAAGAACTCAAACTATTTAGTAAAACGAGATTGAATCTCAACATTGGATTTACAGATTGACAAGATCTTGATAATTCACCATATAATACAATAGAATGCTCTATTTAGTTGTTACAATAATAATTTGAGAAGCAAAATCACATTGTATATTCCCCAACAGAAACTCACTCCACACCCATGAGCTGTATTTTTAAATAAAAATTCTCAAGTATAGCTATAACAAGTTGTTCTTTCAACTTTCTTGAATCCTCCATGAATCTGCGATGCATCTGCGTCTTTGCTTCAACCTCCTCCAAATATCTATCTCCAAAGGCATCTAGCGTTTCCTTTGTCCAATTTAATCATACTGCTAACTTTGTTTTTTCTTTGATTAAATTTAATTCTCCCTGTGATCATTACCAAAATACTTGCAGTATTATAGACTTACACAACAATAAAAGCAAAGGGTTGTATTACAAAAAGCTATAAAATATAGAGACTTTACATCATCTTTGCAAGGTTATTGCTTTCCATAAAATTTATTTTGCTTAAACCTCTTCATATGCTTAATATAGATTTAGGACTTTCTAAGATAATCATGACTTTGTGCACCATTTGTAGTGCTCAACCTAGGAAATAAACATAAGTAAATACACTGTGGTGATGATTATAACTCCTAAGAAAAAGAAGGATAATCATTGTTAAAGGACAATAATAATTATTCAATTTCACGCCATTTCTTCCAAAGGGATATTTTGCAGTTGGCATTATGTTTCAGTGTATCAGATTCATTCATTCCAAAGTAATAAATGAAGTTCAACTTAACTAATTAATAGATCACTTATTTGCACATTTCAAGGATAGTTATACTAGAGAAAGAAACCAAAGAATTTTTTTAAATAAGTTGCCCACCAAAAAAACTATTAAACCATTTTTTAAATTGTCGATGGTAGGTACTTGTTATTTAGTAATTTTGAATGATAAATATTCTCAAATATCTATTCTAGAGGAAAATATTAATATTGTTTGTTGTACCATTATCACTGTTACAATAAGGAATAGTCTTCTCTAACAAAGACATTCATAAGTGGCTGAAAGAATAGTTTTGGTGAATAAAAATGGTCAATCATAACCCATACAAGTGATGCTGACTACATATTGTTTTGAATTTTATGTCTATCCTTAACTATTCTCAAACAAATCCTTGTAGGATCTAATAGTATCTGTTCAAACCCTCATCATAGGAAATATCAAAAAAATGAACTAAGGGGAATAGAGAAGAAATTGTACACTTGAAAAAGAGAGCCGTCAAGTTTTTGTTCAATTGAATAGGAATATATCTTCTTACATTTATTAAAGTGGAGAGGGAAACATGTTCTGTAACTTCTTTCCATTGATTTATTATTAATACTAAGAACTTTAATGTCCTATTTATGTAAAGTAAATTCTAATCACTAAAGAATGACCATAATCATTAACTCCACTAACATCCTCTCTTGTTAGTCATTCTAGAAAATACACCAAGCTTGTTCCTAAATTTAACAAACTTATTTGGACCAAGTGGCTTGGTGAAAATATCTGCAGTCTGTAATACAATATTGAAATTCAAACATCGTCATCTTCTACAATTTTTCTGATGAAATGGCAATGGTACATCAATGTGTTTGGTGCACTAATGGGAAAAAAAATATTATTTGCTAATTTTAGAACACACTGATTGTCACAAAAAATATTTGTTGCCTTGGTTTTCCCAAACATCAAATCTCCAAGTATTCTTGTGAGTGAAACTGCCTCACATGGTCCTTTTGTTGCTGCCCTATATTCTACCTCGATAGAAGAAAGAGAAACATCTTGTTTCTTGCTAGCCAATGAAACTGCACCTGTTCCAAACACTAAATACATAACCAGTGGTTGATTTTTTATTAACCATTTTATCCAACCCAATTAAAACCTACATTACTAGTCAACTGAAGCACATTACTTTCACCACATGATATTTCAAAATCTAGTGTACATATAACATATCTAAAAATCCTTTTTGTTGTTGTCTACTATTCCACTTTAGATTGTTTCATGAACCTGGATATGTAACTAATTGCAAAATCAAGAGATGGCCTAGTGGTTGTAAGACAGATCAAACTTCCCATTAGTTGCCTAAAAATTGAATCATTAATTAATTTTGAGTCAACTTTGGCTGAAAATTTCAACCCTTTCTCCATAGGTGTAGATGAATTTTTACAATCAACCATCCTACATTTGTCAAATAGACCTTCGGTAGACTTATGTTGTGAAGCAAAAATACATATGTTAGTCTACCAAACTTCAACTCCTAAGCAATGATGTGGGAGGCCTAAATCTGTCGTGTCAAAAGCAAAACATAATTCAGATCTTACCTTGGTAATTGCTTCAACCTCACTACCTATGATAATGATGTCATCTATATATATCCCCAGTACTACCAAGTACTATATCACCATCCTCACTTTTGATGTCGATATTGAAATCAGAAAAACTTCTTTTGCAAATGTTGATCAATTTGGGTGCACCAAGCTCTGGATGCCTGTTTGAGACAATAAAGATCCTTAATCATTCTAGATACCTTATGTTTCTTTCCGAGAACCTAAAAACCTTGAGGTTGATACATATAAACATCTTCCTCCAAATGACCATTGGAAAATACACTCTTAACATCCATTGGAAAAATAATTCAGCAAAAATGAGTAGCTACAGCCAAAACTAACCTGATTGTAACCATTTTGACAGTGGGAGTGAATGTCTCCTCATAATTGATCCCTACTGGTTGTGCCAAGTCCTTTATAACCAGCCTTATTTTGTGTTTGTTAAGTGCATTATCTTCCTTGTACTTGACCTTATAAACCCACTTACAACCAATAGTTTCTTTTTATCAACAAGACTATCCTCCATCACCCGAGTCTGAGTTTTCATGAGGGCATCATATTCAACATGAATAGTTTTCTCCCATTCCATGCATTCTTTGGCTTCTTTATGTCACGGGGGACTCAACCTAGTCCATCAGGTCGTCCACATGCACCAACTCCATCCAATCCATCGGAATATCCCTGCAACCTTATGTCATCATTAAAATCATATCTCAAGCCATATCCCATAGTGCCACGCAAGTATCTCAACACATGTTTTGTAGCAACCCATTGAACCTGTCTCGGTTCACACATGAACTGGCTGAGGGAAACTACTGCAAAATAGATATATGTTCTAATGTTGACCAAATACATCAATGATCCAATCAACCGTTGATACATGGTGGGATCTATCAAATCAGAAGTAGAAGCATAGTCCATTGGCTTCTTCATATTTGAATCCATCGATGTGGCCATGGACTTATAGTCCATCATCCCAAATCTCCTCAGTATGTCAATTTTGTACTTTCCTTGGCTCAAGAAAATTTCATCGTGCCTCTACCAAAATTCTAGTCCTAAGAAGTAATGCATCAATCCAAGATCCTTCATTTTGAATTTAGAGGTTAGCTTCTTCTTACACCACTCAATGAGTTTCTCGGGTCTAGTGAGAAACAGAACATCTACATAGAGAACTAAAATCAATGGCTCACCTAACCTTTGTCCTCCAAGGATGATATGGATACAAGGTTCATTTTCATCCCAAGTACATATAACACATCACTCAAAAGTAGAGTATCACTAGAATCTAACTGGAGGGAGGTAGCCGTTGATCCCTTCACAGTGTATCTAGCATCATCTCCAAGTACAACTCGTAGATGAGACTCTTTTTCAATCAATTATAAAAGATTCTCTTTCTAACCTATCATATCTCTAGATGCACAACTATATATCAACTAAGTGTCACTAGTGGTAGGAATTGTACCTAAGAGAGGGAAGATAGAGAAGAATTATGTTCGATCATCATTCCTTGACTTCTTATGTGGAGCGTCTTCATCAACGTCGACAGTTGAGGCTTGGTGCCTTCTCTCCTTTGATTTACGGCATTGATTGGGATAATGACTGTACTTCTGACATCTGAAGTATTGGATATGAGCAAGATCCTTCTTCTTTTGTGAGGTTCTAGGCTACTTAGCTAGTGGTCCTTCATTCTCTTCAAGATCCAATCTTCCAATCCTCTAAATCATGTCATCCAATTGAACCTACTATTCTAATGTACTGGCAACAATTTCTTCATGAGAGCGAGATGGTGTTTCACAAAGAAATTCCAAAGATTGATCTAGGATAGGGACCCCACTTCAAGATGTGGAATATCATTGTCAAATTCATGATGTCTTTACATAGGTAAATTTATCCATACGATCAAGCTGCCTCTTCACATATTGTCATTTTTATTCATTTCAAGAAAAATCACATCTCTAGAAAGAATAAACTTTTTATTTACCTTATAGTAAAGATGACATGCCTTGGTGGTTATTGAGTAACCCAAGAATATACAATTTCAACTTTCTGCACCAAGTTTGTTTTTTTGTTCCTTAGGAATTAAGGCATAATAGGTGGAACCAAAGACCTTAATATGCCTCACCAAAGGAATGTGACCTTCACACATTTCATATTGACTCTTGTTGGAAATCATTGAAACTATGAGAATAAAACTCATCAACATTCTTTGTCCTAAGAAAATTGATGCTTCTCCCTAATTGTTTCTCAACCATAGCTTTAAGTTTTTGGAACTCAAAAAGGGGATCTAATTCTTGGTTTAGGAAATACACCCACATCTTTGTTGAAAAATCATATAGATATTACAAATAGCAAAAAGTACCTTGGGATGGAAAATGATACTATATTCATTAGTCCGCATATATCCACAAGAATTGATTCAAGTACTTTGGCTCTTCAAGCCTTTCCTTCATCAAAAGGCTTTCTAGGTTGCTTCCAAAGTCATGTTTTTCCAAATTTCCTAAAAGACCATCCATGATTTTCTCAATAATAAAAAGGAAAGATAATGTAAATTGAGATAGCCATTCCTTCGATGACAAAGTGACCATCTATCTTGTCCATTGTTAGTCATTAAGGTGTGCTACATAATTGTACAATCACTCACCAAGAAAAATAGCCCATGATCTTCAACACCCATACCAACTAATTTGTTGTGGTGTTTATTAACAATGTAACACCTATTATTGCTAAAGATCACATCTAGATTAGGATAATGCTTCATATTTTCATTAATAGAAAGAATATTCTTATCCAATCTAGGGACCAATGTTATCAGAGCCGAACCAGTGTTCAAACCGATTGACCCCAAAATAGGAACTGGTAAAACCCAAACACAAAAATAGGTCAACTAAAAAATACTTAAAATATTCAAATTTTGATTAAAAATATGTTTTTATGTACATCCATGTGAATCCAAACCATTAGAAAAAAATATTCAAAGTATTCTCATGTATATATAACATTATAAAGGTGAATATAGCAAAATGACACCAAGTGCAATACATATCTGAACCAAAATACAATTACATTTGAGGCTCTAAATGACATGAAAAGTCCAAAAATTTATAATACATGATATTATTTTTGTCTTTTTAGATGAAGGAAATGCATTGATGCCAAACCAATCAACCCAACCGATTTTAACCGTTTTTTAATTGAACCAAACAATTCAGACTGGTTCCATATCGATTCAGACCAATTCCATACTAGTTCAAGACAAAACTAGTCATTTTCTGTTTGGGTGCACTTGATTTTGACTAGTGACCCTTGTAAATAGGTAGAATGACCAATTTTGGCAAAACAGGTTCATTTTTTATTAAGGAAGAGCAACCTTTAACCTTGCATTCTATCTACACATTTCCTTTTCCAGTAATTTTATGTTCTTCACTGCTAGTGAAATTCGCTAAATGGGAAGCTATCTTATTTTCTTTAAAATTGAGACACCAATCTTTTAAGTTAATAAAATGACGAGAAGTGCTAGAATCAATATATCAATCAACCTTGTTTACATGGGCCTCCTTATTCCTAACCATAAAGACATAACACATCCTCATCTCTATGTTCAACCACATTGGATTGCTTTTGTTCCCTTTGACTGGCCTCTAACTTGTGATTTTCATCCTGTTACCCCTCACATTGTATGAAGGTTACACTTGTTGGTATTTCCAAAGCATATGATTATGAAGACTTCATTCAAATTCTTTATCCCAACATAGCATTGTCAGTTGCACATGGATTAAAGTCCCTTACAACAAATCTATCAAGATATATGTTTTGCATTTTGGCATGGTGGTCAAAGTGATGTTCATAAATAATGACTTTGAAAGGGGGACATCACCATGGAAATCATGTAATCCTTTTTTGTTGCATAAAATGAATTTTTATTTGTAATTAACCTTTGATGCATGAAGTGGAGTGCCCCTCCTTAAAAAAGGGTGCGTGTACTCCCCTTGAATCAATTGGAAAACACAATTCTTAGATTCATGAAGTGGAGTGCCCCTCCTTAAAAAAAGGTGGGCATACTCCACTTGAATCATTTGGAAAACACAATTCTTAAAATAAAGGTGGGCACACTTTCCAAGGTGACACTCCTAAATTTATGGTGGACTACACCCTCTCCCTTGATTTATGGCAGGTAGACCTCCCTAAGATAAAAGAGGGATCACAATCCCTAAAAATATGGTGGGATGCACTGTCTTCCCTCGTTTTATGGTGGGAACATTTCCCTAGGACCAAGGGGGGTGCATGATCCCTTAAAAGATGGTGGTGAGCACCAAGGTTACCAAAACAAAACTGGTGGTCAAACCGTTCGGTC
>LPNX010364788.1:42490-91453 GCA_001517045.1 Pseudotsuga menziesii | reverse complement strand
TTAATAGTTAGAAAAAATTTGAGCATTTCAACTCTATTTCTTTATTTCAGTTATTTCATGTTTCATTTTTTGTATATATATATATATATATATATATATATCGAGTACTAATGACTTATCTGTATAGCGTTTTCTTTTTGCACGTGCTTTTCTCATTGATGGTTGCTATGGACCAAAGAAGTTGAGGTTCTCAAGCATTCCCTCCCTTACCTTATAGCACTTGCCCCCCATGGAGCTAGATGTTATCACACACATTGTATGGGGTATTACTCCTCATTTTTGATAGAGCATACCACAATTTTGTCCAGTTTCTTTATAGTGAGCAACAAATATATATCATGTATGATTGATGGATTTAGATCATTATGAGACCACAACTGGATCAAATCTTGTGGGAAGGGCCTCAAAGAAGATGTCCAAGTCTCCGTTGAGTTTTCTATATTGATCCCCTGCTATACATTTTGAACCTATATACATTGGGTTGCCATACAAGGTTTGGATCTTAGTCTTTAGTATTTCATTTATGCCTATAATGCTCAATCTATAGTTTCGATTGTGTGTTAGATGTGTGCCTATAGGATATTTTAAAGATTTCATGCCTTGTATTAGTGAACTAACTGGTAGTAGGACTTATCTTATTTGATTATCTAATGAGTATGACGAGTAGGATAGTTACATGGCATTACATTTAGTGCTAGAAGTTGTTTTATATACATATCTCTTTTTGGGAGGGTCTCTATAGTATTACATCGATCTTAACTTGTCCCTTGGTTCCATATATTTCCCCAATCCATATTCCATCCATCAATCTTATTAATAATAAAATCCCATTGATCCGAATACATCTAATTAACTTAAGGACTTTTCCCTCTGTGACCTCTTATTTAGGATGGCCTCCATCGTTTCCCCTAGTGTTTCAAGCCCTCAGCTCTAATGTTTATGACAAATCCATCTAACATCATTAATCTCCTTCTGCTTGTAGACCCCTGTGGATTGAGTATGAGGTGAGGTTAGCCTAGTCACTAGAAGTGTATTCCTGAGGTTTAAAATAAGTTTCCCCATCCTTCAAATTGGTTAGTGGCTGGAAGCATAGGTACTCCTTGAATTTAGACATTAAGCCTACTTGATGGAAAACAACAACAACCACACAAAATGAGTGAGTGAGATCTCATTGAGTGGGTGGAGAAGGACTTCCATCCAAGTGTGGAGGGCAAGAGCAGAGGAAAAGGAGCAAGGGAAGGTCAAGGGTTAGCAACCAGCAAGATCTAACGACTGATCTTGAGGTGTGAAGGCTAGCATTTTGCCATTGTAATTCTGTAGTGGGCCATTATCCCAGGATGAGAACCCATGATTTATATAGTTAATAAAAATCATTTGTTGTTGGTTTTTCCCCAATTGGGGTTTTTCAGGGTAAATCTAAGTGTCAAATATGCGTGTGATTTCCTTTGTTTAAGTCTGCTGCATAGTTTTGTTAAGATTCAGTGTATTTCTGTTTAATAATTTACTGAGGAATTATTCGAAATAGTAATCAGATCTAGGTTTGGACAGGTACTTCATCGAATAGGTACTTTTGCATAGGCCAGGTGTCACACACGCAGGAGTCATCTAGAAGACCTATCTAGGAGCTTTTTTGAGAAGGAAAATGACTCTTATGTTTTAATGGATAAAATTGACTTAAGTTGTGTCAACTCATACCCCTTGGAATAGTGCAATGTTCTAGGATAACCAAAAAGTCTACAATCTATAATAAAAGTTGATCATTTGGCCAATACTAAAGTGATAATAATCATTGGTCATGAGATCCAGGGCCAAACTCTGAAAAATGAGACCCAGTATTGGTCTTGGGCATTTCTAGAGCAAATATAAGCATTGTTGTTTTTTGAGTCACTGCCTTGGGAACCATGTTTAACTTGGGCAACCAGGTTGACAAGGTCAAAGTACCCTAACTACAGGTGAGATACTGTATATTACTGTATCAATATGATCCAACATGTATCTGAGGTAAGAAATGCTCCAATGGTATGTATCAGAACCCAACTTAAGTCATGTTATTCAAAATCATGGTGACAACAACAATAATAAATAAGATATACCTGAGTCTTTGAAAGATCTTAGAACCTTCTGGAACTCTCTTGTGCATGTCATGCTTACAAAGTTTAAACAGTGTACTAGTGTTGGGTGAGGGTGGAAAACAAGGCTAAGGTAAAGTGAGATGACTTATTGCCAACTTTGACCTTATGATCTCTCATAATGATAGCAATTACACACGACCACAATGAAAAATACATGACAAATGAACAATAGGGGATGGTGGTGTCTCACAAGTGGATGAGCTGATCTGAAAAGAGCCCATTAAACTCTAACAACATGTCTATGGCTCACATCCAAGCTAAGAAACAAGCTCCATGAGGATCTTTACAAGGACCCTTGCGTTGAGTACACAAGAAACTGTAGTGAAGAGATCCTAGGGGACACTGTGAATTAGCGGTCCCTTGCCCCATCTCACATCAAAACCCGCAAGCTCCGTGAGGAATTAATCATTACATTTCAATAGCAGTCAGTACTCTTTAGATTCAACATTTATCTATCCACTGCTTTTAAGCCTTTCACAATTTCACTTTATAGCCCTTTTTTGAGTTGTCTAAAAACACAGTTTGCATTTATTTGAGAGCTTTGCATTTCAACATATATAACTTATAACACATTATGCATGTAATGATGGTAAACATTTTTCGTCGAGTTTTAGCTTAAACTCTTCGAGCAACCAGCGGGGAATATCCATAGTCAGGACCAAATATCAGGGGCAACCGACCAGAGAGGTCAAGGCTTCAAAAGCCAACTCACTTAAGCTCAGAAACCAACACCAGTAGGTTCTCTTGGCCCAGAAGGATCAAGGCATCGGCAAGTTTTGTTGTACAACACAGAGCCGAGACACAGAACAACACGGGATCCATCATGCATAGGGGTCAAAGTGGGGAAAGTGATCTTCAATCTCATAGGTCTCAATCAAACCAAAGTCATGGGATGAGAATCAATCATGGATGAACTGGTTGGATGGGGACAAAAGACACATGGAGCCAACATAACACTAAGTTTAACATTTGTATAAAGCATGGCATGAGCAACAGTATTCAACATTGAGTCCTTTGATCAGTCTTAGGCTTTAGCACAAGTTCAAGCATTAGTATGGCATATAAGCATAGGTCACCATGATTATCAAGACAGACCTAGGTGTTTAATATACATCACGAAGCAAAAACAAACCAAGGAAACATAGACTTGATCTCAGCACATATTTCTGTCTCCATTTTATAAGCCCCTCTGTAACTGTGTGTACCATATATGCTCTACTACTCTGCTCAAATGAACTAGGTCATCACTAAAAGCATCTCAATGGACTAGTGAATCTTAGTCTTGGCAAGGAAACTCTGCTGAGCAAGGCTCTGAAATGGCTAAGGTTGTAATGATCCATGCTAAAACCCCATGTGAATGAATAGCTCGGAAAAATAAAGAGATCAATCTGTATGTTCCATCATGGTAGCCCAGTTGCAATATATATGTGATAACATAACCTTCCCAAGTTACAGTCACTTGTGTACTCAACACAAGAGGTTCTAGAAAATATCCTCACTGAGCTTGAGCCAAGCTTGGATGTGAGTTGTAGAGCACCTTGTTAGAGTCTAATGGTGGTTTCCCAAGCACTTTATTCTGTGAGACAATGTCATTCCCTATTGTTCTCCATCATGTTTATGTCAAAGTGGCCCCAGTATCCCCTTGCTTGTCTAAAGGATCTCAACATTCAAAGTACAAGTCCTACCCTTGCCTTAAGCCTTGATTTGATCACTTCACCCATTGCTAGCAGAAAGACCAAGACTGTAAGTGTACATACATTGCAGGCTTCATAAGAGGTAACAAGTCTGCTCAAACTAAGCCTATTTTACTTGTGTTTTAATTATTGGATTATAATCACTTATTGCTTAATGTTGTAGTTGGTTTACTAATACAAATAACGGAGCACCATGGCATCCGTTGTGCTTGCAGGTCTTCACATGTTACTTTCTACCATATGTGGACCAGTTTGACTTGGTCAAACTAGTTTGTCCAAGCCAAAATGGGGTCCTAGGAAGTTTGGATTCGAGATTGTAATTTTTGGTTTTTAGAGTCTACATGGACCACTTCATGCTTTCATGCCTCAGTTCACCATGAAATGGCCCAGATGAAGAAATTTTTAATTATTAATGGTCAACGGGGTCATGTTTTAATTGATTTGGCATAAAATGAGCCAAATTAAGCATACTTGATCGATTTGAGTGGTTCTTGTGACCACTAATAGTGGATTTGGGGTCTATAAATTCATTGGAGCAATTGTTTTGGGCATTCAAGCAAGGGAAGTGACCATTTTGGGCTAATTACAGCTTCAGCAAATTACACCAACAATAATTATATTGAAAAATTAAATCATGGACTTGGAAATTTTGTCAAAATGGACTAATGTGGGTTAATATGTGATTTTAGAGTATGGTTGACATCATAGTTATTGTTTTGAGCTTGGATATGAGGATTTTCTAGAGTTTGGGGGCCTACACTTCATGTTTGATCATCTTAGAGGGGGCGCACTAGCTCCATGGGGGCCCACTTGTTGGGGGCAACTTGGGGCCGACTCTTGACATATTGTTTAGCCATGTAATGGGGGCGCCTTAGGGAGACTATAGCCCCTAGGAGACCCCCCATCCTTCCCTTATGTTTCCACATTATTACTTTCCATGTATTTGAGAGCGGGGCTCACCCATAGATGGGACCCAATTTTTGATTGGGATCGATTTGGACCCCTGATTTGTAATGGATGAGATTGCATCCTAGCCCTTCATCCTTATGAGGTTAGAGATTTTGATGAGAGAGATCTATTTATATCCTCGCTTGCTCTTTGAATCTGTTCTTGGCTTGTGGAGAATAATAGAGAGATTGTTCCAATACTTGTCTTGTGCAAATTTTATGAATGTGATTCTGAAATCAGTTGAACCACAATATCATCCATGTTTTGATATTCCATTCTGGGCAGCAATTGTTGATTTTATCATTTGCAAGAGGGCATACTTGGCTGGGTGAATTAGTGGCAACGACTCCTTTGCTTGGGCATTTTCATTTGATAGAGTTTGCTAGAATTTTGATTTGCAATATTATTTGGTATGTTTGTCTTAGCATTTCTTCTCTCTATCTTGCAAATATTTTAAGCTTTGTTGCAGCATTTAGATTTTGTTTTGCATATTGGTGGGCAGGGCATCTTGTGCACTAAGAGTTCATTTTGTTCGTGGTGGAAAAACAAAGCATTTGAGTTGCCGAGTGGTACTGGGAGAATACTCACACAAATCTTCAGAGTTCAAGTAAGCATTCTTGCCACATTGTTTTGCACTTTTCATCTATTTGTTTGCATGTGTGTCTTGTTGTTAGTCAGTTAGCCTTCACAGGTTAGCTAGGGTCTCCCCCTTAGCTTAGCTTCGGCTTGGCCTAAAGCGAAGAGAGCCTCTTCCAGTGTGACAACTGCTTTGGCAATGGTTGAGGCCCTTTCGGGTCACTTGGTTTGGCTGCCTATCCTCTGCCCATCCTGGATAGGATCTCTCACAGAGGCAGCCACAATCTTTGTAATAACAGGACTTTTGGCTCTGAGAATATTGGAATACAAAGATTTAAAACTTTTACAGATCTCTTGAAAGCATTGTGAATGTTTTTACATATGATTGTTACACCTATTTCTTAAGACATTTTAGTGGATCTTTTATGCTATCGATATCTATTTTGTGGAGGTCGAATTGAATTCTTACAGGGTAGCGACTTCCTTGGAGGAAGATTGTGAAGACGACTTGCATCATTTCTTGAAGTGGATCGTTTCATCTTTCAAGGACTGATCAATTGTTATTCATTCATTGAATATTTCTCTTTCAAATGACTTGCATAGTTTCTCTTTCATTTATGAATAAAATCTCACTCCAATAATTTGCTTTTGCAGGTGAAAAGGGCACATCTCCTCCTTTGGGCAACACGTTTTTACTTCAGAGCTACTGGATCTCACTTTAAATTGTAACTAAGTGGAAGTATCATCAATGTACAAGGCAGTCACAAGTATTTTCAGGTACGATATACAAGGTTAGTATTGATCTCCTTATTTTTATCCATTTGTCATTTAAAACCCTCATTTTATAGATCTGAGAGATCCGACGATTATTTTGGTTTGAAAATACTTGGCTATTATTTGGATGCTAGCAGTCTCCAATATAACATGCCATCAAGAGTGTGCACTACTCTAAGCATGTTAGAAGGAGATTTCATCCAAGAGGGGTCCATGAAGTGTTTTGCAACATTACAGGATAAATCATACTACATCAGCCTACTATCAATAAAAGAACCATTTTACATGCTCAACAATTTCTAGGAATCTAAATCTGCATCAAAACATATTAAAAAACAACAAGATCTAATCTACCAGAGCATGTAAAATAAAAACTTATCTTTTATTGTTTTGTGGGTGGGATCCCACTGCCTTCTAAGAGAGTCCACTGATCTTCATATTCTGGGAATCCGTCGCCACATGGATCTTCATCTCATCACCTCAACATAGGAAGTTCTAGAAGAACTCTATAATGATCCTCATTCTTTGGCTTCTTTTGAGATGTGGCATTTTAACATCTACAGTCGAGGCTTCATGCTATCTATTCTTTGAATCTCTACAATCTCTGGCATAGTGTCCAGGTTTATTGCATGTGTAGCAATGGATGCGTGAAAGAACCTTCTTATTCTTCTGGTCTGAAGTGGGACTTGATCTTCCACCCTTGTCTTTCTTGCCATGAAACTTATTTCCCTTACCCTTTCCTTTCTTGACATGAGACGTAAGGGCTTGACTTTCTTCATGTCGGGTGCCATGCATCCCACTTCTCACTACAAATCTTGTCTCTTCTTGCATACATACTGCCCAAATACGATCAAACATAGGCAAATTTGGTTGCCCAAAAAGACTTTGAATGAATGCTTCCCAAGATGGAGGGAGACCATTAAAAGTGTTCATGACAAGTTCTTTATCACTAACAGGATCTCCAATAGTGCTTAGTTGATTCTTCAATTCTGAGATCCTCATAAAGTAAGAGAAAACCGATTATGATCTTGACATCTTGAGGTTCGAAAGTTGATTCCTTAGGGCAAGAGCATGGTTGATATTGCTATCTTGGAATAGCTTCTTCAAGGCTTTAAACATCATCCTGGTAGTCGTCTTCTCATAGATCTAAGGGACCAAATTCTCCTTCACTGAATCTACCGAGATTCTCCTTACCCTAGCATCATTCTTTCTCCACTGGCCTTCTCAGCTTCCTCTTCAAGTTTTGGAACATCTTCATTCATGAACTTCAAGAGATCATTTTCTCCAGGATAAGAAGAACCCTAGACTTCCATGAGCTGAAATTAGAGTCCCATCAAGCCTATCTTCAACCTTATTCCCAATTATCTTGACTACAAAATTGAACTAGAAACCCTAGTGGGAGCTAGGTCACAGATGAAGTATGGAAGCTTGAAAAATTGGATCCACAGATAAGTGTACCCTACTAAGGCGAGTTGGAGTAAGGTAAAGTTGGTCTAAATCTATGGACAGAACAACAGTAATGTGGAAGCCCTAGTTCTTGACCTTGGCAGTATTAGGTCAAAAATTGAAATTTCTCCGTTCAAAAATTGGCCTCCACAGAATGATGAGCCCTGCTAAGGCGAGATGCTCTATGCTCCTTCCAAGGTGATATGAGGTGCGAAACACTCCAAAACGTGGAGCCCTAGTCTTGAGCAATGACTTCTTCTGGCACCGCTCTGATACCATGTTAGAATTTGACATTTGCAAAACCAAGATCACTAGAAGAATATCAAAGCAGAAAAACAAAGAGTGAAGCTCGTTTATCCACGATGATCACAAAGATCATCTCCCAACCATAAACAAATCAATGTCATCCCCGAGCTCGCCCTTCCAAGAGAAAATAATCGTTCAGAGATAGAGTACTTCCATATTGTAGTAGCACAACCCCAAGAAAATAAGAGGAAAATAAGAAAACCTTCTCCAAAGATGGAGAAACTCCATAAAACTCCTCTCCAAGCCGTAGTAGTGAACTTATCCAGCAAAGGGAAAACTTGTTCTGCAGTGCTCAAGTCGCACTGTGTCAAATGAGGAAGGAGGGCCCCTATTTATAATGATTTATTGTTGAAAAGATATAATTTTTCATTGGGGCCGACTTGCCTTGATTTGTGCCTTTTTTGGGCTGACTTTACTTGATTTGACCCCTTTTCTGGGCCAACTTTTAACGGGGGGCGACTTGTCATTAAATAATAAAAATCTTTTTTATTATTTATTTATTTTGTTTTCTTTCAAGGCCGACCTATGAGGATGATCCTCACGCAACTACTACTCCAATAGGTTGCACCTAGAGTTAGGATTTTACTAGTCCCTAATCACAATGACTTCGCAAAATTAGACGTTATATATATTTAAAATGTAGCACAAATATGATGAACAGCTGGGGTAGACGAAAAACATATTAACTGATAATTATAACCTGTTAATTAATTAAAACGTGTTAAAAGAATATTGTAAACACCACGCATTTTATTAATTTATTTAACATAAATATTTTAAGGATACTTAAGACCATTGGATATGCTTTTCACATTGCAAATCTATGATTATGAGCAGTGCTAAAATGCATATTCATTCTGATAATTTTTCAAGGAAACATACCTCATGGATGTTCTTGAAGACATCCTGGATGGCAAGAGGAATAACACCAGGTTCAGTAGGGGAACCTCGCATTGTGTGAGTCTTTAAAAGTGTAAAGGTCAAACGGGTCAATTCATGGGTTAATTGCTTCCCTGGCACGTTTAGTAATGCTAAATCACTTTGCATTATATTCCCACTATTTCTAAAAGAAGCTTAACTTAGCAATCTATGGCTCTGTTCCTAAGCTAGTGTTAATTCTTCTTGCCTAGAGTATCTCATAATAAACTTTAGAAGTCAAACGGGTCAATTCATGGGTCAATTGCTTCCCTGGCACGTTTAGTGTTCAGGGTTTGTGTCTTAATTTTTTCCCTAACTATTCGCAAACAGAATTCGGAGTGCATAATTTTAGCCAGAATAAGGGTTAATTGCTTCTAGATGAACGCAGTATAAACCGAGCATAGCAAGAAACATTTCCCTGTTTAATTTAAAAATGAAATTTCAATACACATTGAGAATCTTCACATAATGGCCATGAGTATTGACGAGAGAACCTGTGAAATTTAGAAGAATAAAAAAATATATCAAAAAGAAAAAGGGCAAATTGCCGTACCGTTGAAACCTCGGACAGCTGCAGCTACAATGTCTTGTGTGCGGGCTTCGTATATGTGTACTGTATTGGACTCTTCGCCAAAAAAACTATCTGTTGTAGTCAATGAAATCAACCACATTTAAGATCTCGAGACAATTTCTGTGTCTAGTAAAGACTGAAGTTCGAATTGGATAAGCTTGATTATTACAGGAAGTGTAATTTGTTTTTTATATTTTTAAGTACAAATTTATTATGAAAAGAATGAGGAAGTTTATTAATGCATAAAGTGTAAAAAAAAATTTAATATTTTTGTTAAATTTTAATAATATTTTTGTGAAATTATATTTTTAAAGTAAATGGATAAACAATATTAAATTTATCAATTTTTTTAGTTATTCAAAATATACTTTAAAAATTGTATATTTTTTTTATCTAACTACACTTGCAATTAAAATAAAATATTTCAAATAATAAATTTTAAAATCTAAAACTTAAATGTAATTTGATGAGTGAAGTAATGAAATGTTAATTGGTTCGTTTAACTTTTAATCTATATAATTTACTCTTAGTTGAACAAGTTAATTAAATATTTATTACATTAATAGTGATTTTTGGAAGAGGCTTGTAATTTATTTGAAGCATTTCAAATTAATTTGTAAAACTACATGCAAGTTATTCATGTGAGTTTATTTATTTTTATTTTAATATTTTGCTTTTCTTATTTTACTTAGTATTTTATTGAGGAATTGTTTGTATATTTTAGAATAGAAAATTTCAAATCTAAAATATGCACACTTGGGTAAGTGAAATAATGATATCTTAAGAAAATGGTCTATTTGGGATCCAAACTTAGATGAACAAAAAACTTAATAAACATTTGGTAGATTAGGGTTGGTTATAGAACAAAATTGTAGTTTATATGAAGCATATTATCCATCTCATGTTATCATTTTTCATGAGTATCTTCCTTTACATATTCAAGTTGATATATGAAGCATATCATCCATCTCATGTTTTCAATTCTCATGTAAGTATTTTGCTTTACGTATTTGAAAGTTATTTTATTAATGTAATTTTTAGATGCTACATTGATTAAAATTCACATATCCTATATCATTGTAGCTAATATCTTGACAAATTTAATGCATGTTGTATTTTTGGCTATTTAATTATCAAATTAAACCAAATTAAATAAAAAATTAGAATTTTTCATTAATATATATATATTAAAATCCACAATAGAAATCTTAAATGGTATTAGTCTCCTTTTCATGTTTCCTTTTTAAGCACTACTTAATATCATTATTAAATAAATTTATTACTTATTCACATTGCATAACTTCCTTTAACATTATCTTATTATTTTCCATGTCTTACTCATCATTATTATCACTATAGAAGATGCACATACTACACAAACCTTGTAATGATGCACATACTACATATGTAGGATAAGCATTCAATTTGTGTGTTTTATGTGGTGGTTTAGGGCCTCATTCCCAGTGACTAAAAATAATAAGCATTGTATGTGAGTATTGTTCTGTCTATGTCTCTATTGGGTTATATATATTCATAGAGATCTAATTTTCCTAGAACATTTGTTTTGTTAAAAATGATTATTTTTAGTTTTTAATGTGAACCGTATTTTTGTTGCCTTTATTGATATATATACAATCTATAACAAAAAAACAATTGTATTGATATCAGAATAAATCTATCAATGAGTTTGCTTTGAAGTATTTATGTTGTTATGGTTTGATATGAAGAGTTTTACTTGAACTAAACATTAAAGTCTTGGCCTTGTCCATTTTCATGCATCCTTTACATTAATTTTGTAAGATGATTTATGGACTTCACTACAATGATTGGGTGCAAAAGATAGAGAAGTTAAATTTAAGAAAAAATAAAATAATTTGCATGTTTCTATTTGGAGAGTTGTGAATGATATTAGGTCAACTCAAGGTCAAGGTGTCCACAACCCTGGTTGCTGCAACTTTTTTCAATGCAAAAAAGGTGTACCCCACCCCCCTCTCTTTCTCACCTATTAGTTTTATGGGAGGATGGTTTGAGGAGAGGAGGATTTTCTTGATTAGGGTTGAATGATAATGAGACAAGTGTTTGCCTCATAGTTTTCCTTATTAGAACCCAAAAATGACAAGTAAAAAGAATGAAAATCATGATAGGTAGGTAAAACTAGATTGTTAAGGAAAACATGGATCTTTCCATCAATATTCTTTGAGTCAAGGGTCATACCAATCGTTAGGGATGCGTGCTTAGAAGAAGATAAACTAGTGTAAGTGGCCAATATTCAAACACATTTTGATGGTTAAAGACAATAATAATAATAATAATAATAAAGAAAAAATGTAAATACAGTTTAGGAATCAACATGTTACAACATATTATCTTGTCAAATATAGAATTATTAAAGAGTCTTATATAGAAAAAAAAGGATCTTATGTTGTTTCCTTGATCTTATAAAAGCCATTAACATTGTCCCTAGAGTCAAGTTATGTAAAACACAGTTGAATAAATTGTCATACCTCCCATGATCCATGATTATGCTTCATGGAAAGGTAATTGTTACGATGCAATGTAATAATATAAGTGGTCAATGAATATTAGTTCTAATATTGGTGTTAAGCAATGATTCCTCATTTCTCCCATCCTTTTCGATATCTATATGGATAGAATTGAGATATATTTACAAAAGGGAAGAATTAGTACTTAACATGTGGTTAAACTTATTGCCCTTTCGCTTCTTCTCTTTCTTCTTCTTTTTGAGTTAAGGTTCGACCTCTACAATTGGTTTTCTCTACAATATCTCATAGTTATCATAAATTTTCCACCTAAATCATGTATGGGGTACCCATCCATCTCTTATATATTGATGATATTATTCTCATTACAAAAATACACTTTTCCAACATATCAAGATATTCTAGAGAATATTTCTCCCTTGTTACATGCCATTGAATTTTTTCTAGAGGAACTTAATCATGAAATTCATAGTTAGTTCAACTAGTTATAGTTCAAATTTTAAATTATGGGGAATGTGAGATATGAAAAACTGCGACCAAAGGCCATAATTGAAAGGGTTTCATAAAGGAATTCCTAGTATCTCAATTGAGACGAAAGGGCTTTAATTAATCCTTCAACTAACACAACGACAATTATTTAACAAACAAGTCATCCACAATATATGAATTCTCACTCTTGGTATAAGAATGAAAATAATTGATCTTGTATGTTCTCATAAACTCTCTTACATTTTGAACAAAATTAAATTGGGAAAGCCATAAAGGGTAAATGACTGAGAAAATATTAAAAATATCTTCACTACAACTTTCAAATTTTTCTATTTAATTTATATTTGTATTTCATATATCTATGCATAGAGTTCCACCACATAAGTGATTCCTAAAATGGGTCACATGGAAACTTCAACTTCAAATTCCACTCCATGTTTATACATAATCTTCATGATGTTGCCCCAATTTTATATGTATGTTTAGTAATCAATATGAGAAATGGTAATACTACGACACATGGTCAAAGTTCCTAATCAAGATATTTCTTGGAAATCTAACTTGCAAACATTGGTAAGAGTTTTTATTGATCAAGAGATTATGTAACTATGAACTCGGATATATAGTTGTCCAAAGTATATTTGTTTGGTCAAACTTTTCATAGAGGAACCTTGGCCAAAAGAAACTCAACCTAACAAGAAATATGATTGAAAGGGACTATATTATCAAGAAATATGGTTGATAAAGGAACGATGACCTTAGGAACTTCCACAAGAAATATGACCATCAAAGGAAAATTTTGAGGTCAAAGTTACTAGGCCAGGGAAGTTCCCTAAATATATCACTAACAAGACTAATGCTAGGACATGAACTCTAACTGACGAAGGAACAAGAGGATAATAGTTTATCAACGTTTATGTAGGTCATACTTCCTTCATTGAATTTCTTGTTGGTTAGAGTTTGTGACTATCATATTTCCTTCCACAATGTTATTGTCATCCATACTTCATGTCGATCGAAATTTCTATTGGTCTTTAAGTTCCTTCATCAAAGTTCCTATTAATTAGAGTTCTTGTTGGTCAGAGTTCTCGTCGATCATAGGTCCTTTGTCAAAGTTCTTGTAAATTAGGTCTTTTATTTATCATAATTCCTATCAATATAGCTATTAACTTTGATTCAATGAGGGGCACAGTAATCCACAAGGTGTTTGCTTGAAAAAATTGGATATCAATTGAGGTGCAGCTTCATATTCTTGAAAATATATTTGATAAGGGAAAAGGAACCCCAAACAAGAAATAGATAAAATAGAAATTACAACTGAGATTAGTCAACATGATCACATTTCCAAGACAAATCTTTATGACTAGTTTCACCGCTACATTTTTGTACAATTTTCGATTGTCTACCAACACTAGTTTTGATGTCAACACATAAAAAATGGACTATTTCTTTGTTGATAGATTTTCAGTTTAAGTATATTGAATTTTCCTCTTGTTTGATTGTCGTCTCACTTCTGACATTTGGTGACCATGTGGCAAGGCATCGAAGAAGTACTTTTGTCACACAATGTCAATATTTTGAAGCTCCACCCATAGACTTTTCACCCATCATGGTGGCCTTATGTCATTATGAAATTTGACTCTTTTTTAAACAACATTGTTCTTCCAACCACTTGTCAATATTATTGTTGAAGGAATTCAATTCCTCAAATTTTTTAATTAAATTTCATTTCAATAATGATTAACTATACTTATAATAACCAAATAGAAACAAATTTATAACTTAAGTAATATATCAATCAAAATCCTCTAAAAATATCATGTGTATTATTAAAAATAAAGGTACCCATTTATTTAATAGTGATATTAAGTGGTGTTTAAAAAAGAAACATGTATTTGAAAAGGAAACTAATATTATTTAATATATTTATTGTGGATTTCAATATATATAATAATGAAAAATTCTAAATTTTTATCAAACATTATTTAATCTAAATTTGATAATTAAATAACAAAAATATAACATGCATTGAATTTATTAAAGTTTCATAGTATTAATCATAATGATATAGGATATGTGAAGTATAATCAATGTAACATATTAAATTACATATTTAATAAAATATCAACTTGAATATGTAAAATTACATAATTAATAAAATATCAATTAAAATATGTAAAGAAAAATATTCATACAAGACTTGATGTTAACATGGGATGGATAATATGCCTCATATAAACTAGAAACCTCTCTCCAAACCAATCATAATCTATTGAATGTTTAATAAGTTTTTGTTGATCTAAGTTTGAATCTCCTAAAGAGATTAAAAAAATTAACATACAACTACTTCAATTACCTAAGTGTGTATATGCAATTACCTAAGTGTGTATATGTTAGATTTGAAATAATCTATTCTAAAATATACACACATTTATATGGAAAACAAAATATTAAATTGAAATTGGATAGTAAATTAGTTTTACAAATTGATCCAAGATGCTTCAAATAAATTACAAGCCTCTTCTAAAACACATTCTTAATAAGATAAACATTTCATGAACATGTTCAACAAAAGTGAAGCATAAAGATCAAAAGCTAGACAATCCAATTAATCTTCAACAAAAAATAGTTAGATAATGAAAACATTTTTTTAATACTTTTAAATGACTTAAAAATGTGATCAATTTTTTAATTGAGCTCAATTACTTTGAATCATAACTTCCACATAATCTTTATTAAAATCTAGAAAATAATTAAAAAATTACACTTCATACACTATTATTTTTTAATATTAAATTTTTGCTTACTTGTAATGTTACAACTTAAAAAATATTACATTATATAAAATATAACTCCTCATAATATATACAATTATAAAAAACAGTTTTTATTTATTTATGTATATTTTTTAAAATAAAATTTTAAATAATCCATAAATAAAACCATTTAAAAAAATAATTTACATTATTCTTATAGTATTAGTTAAAGATGCACTAATAAAATCTCACGTTGAGTGATAAAAAGTCCGGCTAAAACAAATTGCCTCCTTCAAATCTAACTGACCGCATATGTCAGAATAGAGATATGTGGCAACATACAACTAGCCCTTGATAAGCAGACGGATTTGAGGATACAGTCCAAATTTATAGTTTGCCCAAATGTGTATATATATATATATATTTTGATTGGTTTGTGGTGAGTAGAAATCGTCGAGCTTTCACATGTATATTATCAGAGCTCTCCACAAAACGCATTTGAGTATACAACCAGGCCCAGGCCCAGGCCCTTTGTACTCATATTTTGTATATACATTTGGGTTCTAGTTAATTATAGCTTATGTTAATATTTATAAATTGATATAAAAGTTCAAAATAATCTGCTACTTACCAATAGTATATAGTATATAGATAAAAAAGACCCTGATTACTTCAAATTAACCAGAGATTCCAATTAATTTGAATGATTTGCTTTGACGTTATGTAATCATCAAAATAAGTTTGTTATACCCCATTCCAACAATAAAACCTCAGTCTACTAACATTGTTGCTGCTGCAAGCAGGCAACATCCCAGAAACAAAACATTAAAAAAAAAAAACAATTATAACAAGTTTATCTTGTTTCAGAAAAGAGGCAAAACATTAAAAAAAAAAAAAAACAATTATAACAAGTTTATCTTGTTTCAGAAAAGAGGCAAAACATTAAAAAAAAAAAAAACAATTATAACAAGTTTATCTTGTTTCAGAAAAGAGGCAGTAGATTGATTTTTTAAAGAAACTCTTGAATCATTGTACAATATATGGAAATCCCCACTGAATTAAAGAAAACAAAACATTATAGTAAAATTTGCAGAAGAGAAAAATAAAAAAATAACCAGATGATGATGGCGAGATGATGAATTAAATCACAACCAGTTTTCCAATGTAGGCTGTTGTGTCTAGGACATTTTCCAACAGATAACAGAGATCTGTTGACGCAGCTCCAGCAAAGGCAGAATGAGATCAATCTTGAAATCGTGTTTGAATATGTCTAGAAACCTGTCGCTGATTAATCCAAAACTCTGTATGCTTTACTTCACACTTACCTGCGTGGGAGCAGTGGGAAATTGGAGCTGGTTTCTTTCATTTTGAAATTTGAATTCATTAATGATACAGAGGACGGAGCTGGGGACAGATCGGATGGAGAACAGTAACCAGAACGAGGTTGTGATATGAAGTAGTGCTGGATGATGGGACACATCGGTTGTCGGATTATGGTGATTACGACCATCGGAACTAGGGAACGAGAAGGAGTAGGAAAAGGACGTCGTCTAACGGACGACCGCCGAAGAAGGAAAAATCCGGGCGAAATCTTCGCATCTTTAGACCACGCCTTTGAACACAGTATATGCCATCTCTTGACGCCGCCATCTGATCTGGAATGATAGTGCTCGCCTTAGCTTATACCTTGAAGGCCAATTATTCCTGTTTGCGGCTTCATTAGTATTCTCTGATAAATCAACTTTCTCTTCAATAACTGTGCTCGTCAATTTTAATAAAAACAATAGCGTTGATGATATCTTTTCTCCAATCTATTTGGAGCCTTGCTCAGAAACTGCCTTCCACCAACAGTGAATTCCCAAAGTATCATATCCTGTACATTTTCCACATTAAAGCTCTTGGACATATTCCACATTATAGCTCTCAATTGATTCAGTTTCTGCTTCTGGGAGATGAAGAGAAGCTCAATAGTTTCTGCTGGGTAAGAAATAATAAATTACCAATATAGGGAACATGGAGATAACAAACCATATCTGCCGAAAGGCAATGAAAACCAATCAAAATTTGTGTTACTTTTTGTTTTCGAACTTCTACAAGATAGATAGAGGAACCCATAGAAAGTTGATTGAAGGGCCTTTATACGGTTTCGATGAGGAGATGAGCCAGGTAAAGGAGAAAGAATGGGAAGAAAAAGCACTTCGATTACTTGTAAACTCCTGTTTCTTAAGGGAATTGGTAAAAAGATGGAGCTTATATTCTGTTTTAAAACTAATCACTTATGGAAGCTAATGGTTACCACATACATAATTATATCTACATTTATATTGAAGTCAATTATTTTATAAAAAAGTGGATATGTGAGTCATTTACATTTATTTACATTTATATCGAAGTTAATTATTTTATAAAAAAAGTGGATATTTGAGGCATTTTCAACATGATCTAGTTGGATTTGTAGTTGGACTTTAGATTAGAAGGATGATATTTTTACATCTGTTGTCCTTTGTTAGATTCAAAGGATGACATATGTTGTTAAATGTTGGATTAGATAAATATTATCATAATATTTTTAGATCTCATATTATATATTTTATTTTTTATTTTTTTAAATTTTGTTTTTCAAATAACCATTTAGGGTTTCGTTTTACATTTTAGCCCTTAGCTTCTAGTTTGCTATGACATTGTTTTATATGTTTTCTAACATAGGAGAACCTTTTATTAAATAGTTTTTGTCTTTTTATATTTTATAATTTAGTATATCTTTTTCATTGTATTAAGGAATTTTATTATTTTATATTAATAATTATTTTTTTAATTTAGTTTATTGAATAATTGTCTTTAAAATAAATTTAAGTTAACGTTAGACATAAGTTTAAGTTAAAATACCTTTCATTAAATTCTCAAAATAATATAAATTAATTAACAATTTTTCCATTTAAAAATTGATTTGTAAAAAAAAAATTCTTATCAAAACTCATATTAAAAGAATATCTATTTTCTTATCAAAACTCTTGAGAAGTTAATGTTAATTCATTAATAATGGAGTTATCTTATCTTTCTTAATGAATATTTTTAAACCTGCGATTCTATGTTGGATGGATGCGTATCAAAACAATCATTGTGAGTATAGTTACTTATTATTTAGTTACAATGAATTCTATTTTATTTCTGTTTTGTATTGTGTGGTATGGTTATGTTTTGAACAACATCACATATATTGAACAACGTTACATATATGACATAATCATAACTTAATTTTTTAATAAACAAATCATTGGATTTTAACATAATACTTTGATTATTTTACTAACTTATTAAATTAAGTATCTATCCTTATTTGATAGTAAGAGTTGTTAATATAGTTTTGACTTTAAAAAGTTACATATTGAGTATTTAGTAGTGACATCTTTCACTAAATCAAAATCTTTTGTTGACTTTTTTTCTTTCTTATCCACAATCCTCATAGCCATAGAAAATTTGTTATATAATTAATTTTCAATTATTGTTTTATATGTCTCACAAGTCTTATTGTTAATTACTCTTTGTTTAATAGAACCAAAAAAATTAAGGGAAGATCATAAAATGTTTTTGCACCAGACTCTTTAAGTTTTAAATAATTATGAACCTCCATATTATAACTTCTAGGTTAATAAATGTTTTCATCTAGTCACACCAATGGTCAAAATAATGTTTCACAATTATATAATTTATAATTATTTTATTCATTGATTGTCATTTACTATACACGAAATAATGACCAGATATTGTGTGGATGTCGTGTGAATAATAAATATATCTACATGGTTTTTTACTTAATGGATTGTAAATGTGAGTTTGAAAAAGTCACGTTCATGAAGATTTATTCAGTTTGCACCAAAATATTATTTATAAAATAATAGGTTGAGATTGGTTAGGTAAATGTTAAGAAAAATCACACCACAGCTAAGCTTGGAGAGGAGAAATATTCATTTTTTGAGATATTTAAAAAAAATCAATTTTAATATGACAAAATCATTTTTTTAATAATTAAGATATATATTTAATTTTTAAATTCATATAATGACTTTAAGTTTTTATAAAAGTAAATATAAAACTAGTACATCGAGTGTAGTTTGGGTGGTTGAGAGGAAAGATTGTTACCCTCCTCACCCACTTTCAATTCTTATAATAAATAAATGGATTATGTTATAATCCATTTTAACCATACCTTGGTTTTCTTGTTAGTAGAGTAGTCCTCAAGAAAATGTTATAATAAAAAAAATCATTAGAAGCCTTCCCTATGACAGAAGTATGAATACATAAATTAAAAAAGAACATTATAAACTTTCCCTATAACACAATTTTAAATACATGTTGTAAAGAATGATGCAAACACTATTATCAAAAATTAAAATTTTAAATAAGATTAAACAATCCTAAAACAATAAAAATTATGATTCTAAGATTCAATTAATTTTTTTAGGAAGATAATTATTTTATATTAATCTTTTTTAAATTACATATTTTTAAACAAATAAGATATAAGTAAAATTATAGTAGTTTTAAACTAAAGATATTTGTGTTTATAGTTATAAAAAAAACATAAAAATAATCCCTTCCACAAATTTAGTATTTTAAAAATAGTAACTTTATCATAATGTTTTATTTTAATCTCTATTTTGTCTGCTTTTATTATTGTTCGATATCAAAGAGATATATATCTTTGTTATTATAATTTTTTAACAATTATAATGATATTTCTATGTTTTGCACAATCATTGATTTTAGTCCTAAAACCAAGTAAATGCCTCTTAACTCGTGAAATGCCTAAAACTTTGAAATTGTGCACATGAATAGACTTCTCTTTATTTTTTATATTATAACATTGTATATTCTTCACATTGTCAAATGTCCAAACAAATAGGTTTTATATTATTTTATTCTTGTTTCTTTAAGAAATATATGTTTACAATTTTGAATAATGATTTTGTTTATGCTTAATCTATGGCCATATATTTGTTTTCTACAATTTTGAAATATTTGTAAAACAAAGGTGAAAGCTAGATGGTCTTTAATTTTTTATTTGTCTTAGATTGATGGAAACATAACAAAGTAGTATTTAACAATGCTACTCAAACTCGGAATTTAATGGATGAGAAATGCTATCTTAGGTTAGGAGTAAGGGTCGTGTCAACTTATGAAGCCCGCCTTACACATTCCAAGTTGGATGGTAGACTGACAATGGACATTTCAATGACACCATATAACAAGGGACCCACCATCAATCATATAAACTATTGTACATCTTAGTTCATAGCTCATAAATCCACTTAGATCCCTCAATGTCATTAGAAATCATACACATTAGAAGAGTGCATGTACTGAAGGACCTTATGTATGTGTGTATGCAAACATAAGTGCATATATGTAAATTGCTTCTGTATATGCATGCTTCACATCATATGTATGGTATGTGCGAGCATATACAAAAGATATTTCTAAATATACGGAAGCACTTCCATATATGCGTGCCCATATGCGGAAGAATCTTTCGTATATGCACTCCATACATATACGAAAGAGCCTTCCGTATATGCGTGGCACACATATACAGAAGATCATTTCGTATGTATTTGCACGCATATAAGAAATCACTTTTGTATATGCACACACATATATGGAAGTGGTTATGTATATGTGTGTGCACAAATGAAAGAGCTTCAATATATGTGTTCGCATATATGAAAACTGTTTTTGTATATGCATACACATATACGAAAAGCACTTCCATATATGCAAAGGATATTTCATATATATGTGCGCAAATACAAAATGATATTATGTATATACACGCATGCATAATGATACATGTGCCTTGAAGTGCACATTTATTGAGGGATCTTTCGTATATGTGCACGCATACATTAGCACATATAAGGGAAGCTCTTCCATATATACATGCTTCACGTTGCATGTATGATATGTGCATGCATATATCATGGAAGATCCTTCTGTATATGCACGTGCATATATGGAAGATACTTTTGTATATGCGCTCGCATATATAGAAAAATCTTTCGTGTATGCATGTGCTTATACTAAAGATATTTTATGCACACACATATATGGAAGATCATTTTGTATATGTGCGTGCATATACGAAAGCACTTCTGTATATGCATGCACATATACATAAGGAACTTCCGTATATGTGCGTGCATATACAGAAGGATTCATATATACATATATACGGAAGATCCTTCTATATATGCATGCACATATATGGAAGCACTTCCGTATTTACACATGCATATACAAAAGATCATTCCCTATATCCACATGCATATACAGAAGGATTCATATATGTGCATGCATATGTAGAAGGATTCATATATGTGTGTGCATATACGAAAGGATCCTTATGTATCTTCCATATATGCGTGCGCATATATAAAAGTATCATTACCTATATGTGTGTGCATATACAAAAGGATTCGTATATGCACACACATATATGGAATATCCTTTTATATACGCATGCACATATACGAAAGGATATTCCAAATATACATAACACACTTATATGGCAGGCTCTTTTGTATATGTGTGCACATATATGGAAGAGCCTTTCGTATATGATTGTGCATATGATAGGACCTGTATACTGAAGTCCTTTTGAATATGTGTGCACATATACAAAAGGTCCTTATGTATATGCTAACGTATATACGGAAGGATCTTCCGTATACGTGTGCGTGGATCTTCTGTATATGTCCGTGCATATACAGAATGATATTTCATACATGCACGCCACACATATATGGAAGTATATTTTGTATATATGTGTGCATTCCATACATGAGACGTAAAGTGCACATATATGGACTAGTGTATATACATCAATACAGAGAGTATAGACACCGGTATATATATTGGTGTATACCTAATGTATATGTACAACCGTATATATACTGGTGTATACCTAATGTATACATATACACAGTATATATACTGATATATACATTAGGTATACAGCAGTGTATACACTAGTGTATATACACCGGTGTATATATAGTATATACACCGGTGTATATACCACATACTAATGTATATACCTAGTATATATACACCACTGTAACTAGTAATTAGTAACACTAATTCCTCGTCTTAACCACCTCAAGACCCATTTACATTGCACAAAATCTACTCATGGAACTTGTATATGCGCGCGCATATACAGAAATGACTTTCATATACAAAAGCACTCTTCCATATATAAACATGCATATACGGAAGAGCACTTCCATATATGTGCGCACATATACGGAAACACTTTCGTATATCTACATGTTGAAAATGTTGCATAATGGGTCCATTTTGAGTCCCATTCAAGTGTTTTTGAGTCCCATACACTAGTAATATACATATATACACTAGTGTATATTACTAATGTATATATCTGTATATACACAATATATATATCAGTATATACACTAGTGTATATACTAGTACAATATACACCAGTGTATACACTGGTATATGCACTAGTGTATATACCTGGTTTATACAGTTGTGTATATACTAGTATATACATAGTTTATAAATATTTTATAGGTTCAAGCACTCTTCCATATATGCACGCGCATATGCGGAAGCACTTTTATATATGAAGTTCCATATATGAGCACAAATATACAGAAAACGCTTCCATATACACGTGCATATACAGAAGAGTGCTTCCGTGTGTATGGAACATGGGGTCTTCACTTAGTGAAACCATGCCATAGCACGTTTGTTCGTGGCATATGAAAAATACCCCTAATTTAAATAAATATTGGAAAAATACCTCCCAAAATCATTTTTTTAACCCCCTCCCATTATGCCTTCCTAGTTTAAAAAAACCCCTATTTTCACTATATCTTGTATGTATCCATTTTTTCATTTACATTTTTTATACCTCTTTATATTTCTACCTAGTATATTGACTTGATACCTCACATGCATTCTACAATGCACCTTGCTTCTTTTGATGTATATTGTGGATGCACATTACTTCACCCACAATGATCAACATCACAGAGATCACATTCCTTCCATAATAACTAAATATGCATTCTTTCATAGGTATGCAAAGATTAAAGATCAACTCCAAGTTTACATCGATCCGTGGTTACAGGGATACGTTGAGTTAGAGTGCAGTGAGTATCCAACATGGTCCCCAAAAACGGGGGATGCAAGTACAAGAGTATAGCTATAGCCTAATACCACATATAAATAAATGTATAAAATAAGATAGACATACATTGCATAAAGGGGAATTCAAAGTTTTAACTTCAAATTTTAATATTCAAAAAATAAAATAGCAGTAGTTGCTCAATTACAATTTACTATTTATTACAATTACTAATATTATAGATTAACATTTAATAATGCATAAAAGTCTATAAAACAGATCTAATTTTGTAAAAACATATCATTCTCAAACTTTTAATCACTCCAATACAAAATAAATATGGGTTAAAAAGATAGAGACTTACAAATTGTCGGGATAGGATTGAACAGTTGCAAAATCAATTCCTTTGATTTGGTTATTGGTGATGAAATATGTCCCCACAGAGAATCCTGGATTGATCTCAGTTTTGTATCCTCCATAAAATCTTTACAAACCAGCCTCTAGAAGATGGTTTCCATCAATGGATTTCACATGGCTAGTCATATCCTCAATCCACACCTTTTTTATCGCCACAGCCAAAGAACTACCATGTTTACTTATAATGCTCACACACAATCATTACCAAAATAATTAAGTACCAGAAAGCAGAATTATAAATAGAGCCCTAGCAAACTATCAATATAGTGTCAATATACAAGATCTAATAACTGTGTTGTTCAGCGATTGGGTTGAAAAGCAGGAAGAGAATGAGGGCTGGAAAATTGACGTCCCATAGCTTGAACCACAGAATGAGGGACGGGGAGGCCACTAGAGATGGACAAGGATAACCTACCAAACTTAGGCCAATTGTTGCTTATCATGATCATGCAGCTTTCGTGGCATGCTTATTTTTTATTGCTAATTAAGTAGTGATATTTTGTACTTAGTTGATCTAGGGAAGTTTTGTAGACTTTAATGGCATTTATGGCCTGATCCCAACTGTAGTTCAATATTTATTGTTGCTTATCATGATCGTGCATCCATCGTGGCATGCTTATTCTGGACTTCTAATTAAGTTGTGAGATTTTGTACTTAGCTTATCTAAAGCAATTTCGTAGATTTTGGCATTTATTGCCTTTTGTTGGTGCTTTTTCCTGTAGTGCCACCCTTGTGGCCTAACTTATTTGGTAAAAATCATTATTTGTAAATAACAATTTATTAATAGTAAGATCAAAGCATATTTTGTGAACAAGAAGAACAATCATACATTTCCTTTCACAGCCTTCGTTAAACTGAAATACAACAGCTCCGGGTAACTCACCTTCATATACGTGTCTATATCTTCCTCTGGAAGAATGCCAACTTCTTTTTCTCCTTCACTTATTTCAAACAGTGGATCTACACATAGGACAAAAAATTAGTTGTTAGACCTTCCATAGAATAAATTCTCAGCCGAAAATGGATCATAGAAGATAAAAGCAGTAGATTAAAATATGACAAGAAAAGGGGAAGTCAAATGGAAAGTCCTCTATGGAAAATTACAGACCATAACTGTTACCCACTCCTTGGAAACGAGCTGAGAAACAAATGTTTCCCTAACTGTCATCTCTGCAAAATGCAGATCATGTTGGCTGATATAAGCTGATGTCGTCTAGGGGATAAACTCGTTGAGTTGGAATCCATTGTATAACGTATTTCCCCTCATCTGTCAGGATATGCATTAAAGATGGGTAAGTCTTTGGATCAAATCCAAAGTTTATATATGGATGAAGGAAATTTTGAAGGAAACACACTGAAAAGTCTTGTAATGGTGGGAAAGAAATTACTTATGACTAAAGAAACAAGACAAACTTCCCACCTCGATTGGGAAAAATTTATTTAAGCAAGAATCACAAAAGTTCTACCCTGAAAGTATGAATGAGAATGACAGCTCAGTGGCAGAACCTTGGACAAAAGCAAGGTAAAATGTCAATGATTACACACATATTTTCCACAAGCACACCATAGAGAAGAAAAACTCAAGAGAAGGTGCATTAGAGTCATCATTGAGTTGCACAATTACATTGAAAAGGAGTTAACATCATTTGATTTTAACACCCTTACTGAAGACTGCAAAAGCTATGTGACTTGAGGACAAGGAAACAAGACGAGAAGGCCATCAATATCATTCTAGAAACCCACAAGTTTTTCAAGAACATAAAGAGAGGTTAGAACATTAAAGAAGGTTGCAATTTCTTCTCTGCACTTAAACTCAAGAAGAGGAAGTTATTGATTGGCCAAGATAAGTGAGATAATAAGCAATAGGTGTTCAAAGCACAAGAAGTGAAATCCATGGTTGGTGGCTACTAGCGTTGATGGATAAGCCACCACTGCAAAGCAAAGCAGATTAAAGAAAGAAAAAAAATCCTTGTCAAAATGCAGATAAAAAAGATATATTGTGACTGCAATCTTCAATCTAGGAAGTCAAAAGAACCTGATATTAGAGTCATTGATTGACAGACTAATGTTAGACCCTAAAGCACATCCAACATTAAATCCCTTAGGATGGTTCCATATAATGTAGAATTAACAGACAAAAAATAAAGTGAGTTCAAGTATGCAAGCTCTTCCCAGTCTATTAATCAACTCAAATGTGATGTCATTCCTGTGGATAATTGTGAGATCATGGTGGATAATCCCTACATGTGGTACTAAGATACAATTCCCTTAAGGCATGCCAACCAATATAAACTAAAGGAGGGAGACAAACCTTATCTGATTAATTAGTACAAGAGGGAGGTCTCTTTGATTATTGTCACGTTAGCAAAGCACTTGAACCATGCCTATCTAAATATTAAATTCTAAATAAAACTTAAACAAGCTCATCTTCTTAACTATATCACCAAACAAAAAAATGAAGTTGAAAAACATAAATGCATTACATTATGTGGAAACAAGCAATAGGTAATGACATTTGCTTGATGGGTTGCTCATATTTTTTTAGTATAAGAACCCAAATAATGGATCAAAACATGTAAAGGGTCAATAATGAGTTTACTTACTCACCATCATCCGAAACAATGGGTAGAAGGCCAAAGGAGTGGCAAAATATGACTGAGAATGATATATAAACAATGA
Source organism: Pseudotsuga menziesii (assembly GCA_001517045.1). Taxonomy (NCBI): domain Eukaryota; kingdom Viridiplantae; phylum Streptophyta; class Pinopsida; order Pinales; family Pinaceae; genus Pseudotsuga; species Pseudotsuga menziesii. The sequence continues at coordinate 65,094 of LPNX010364788.1, read as the reverse complement.
GTTTTCTCCAACAGTAAATGTCATAGATAGGTGACATGGTTGTAGATACACATCAAATTCATAAGTATACCGATTTCTAAGTACCCTTCCAATGAACCAGAATTACCTATTCTTACATGAATTTATCAACCACAATCAAGGTGATACTACCTATCTACCAGCATTACCTATGAAGTCCTCCCTCTTTTTTCTATGCAACAACTCTATCACTAAATAAAGTAAATCAAAATTTTCCCATTTGAAATAAAGCAGATCCTAACAAACAAACAATTACTTCATTTTCTAACTAAGGTAACACTACAGTCATGTTGATGACGTGTTTGACAAAATATCGAGATAAATACATAATATCTTCAGAAGGCAAAGAATTTGAGTTGAAGGCATTTGGCGTGAGTAGTTTTGTCTGGCTCTAAAATTCTTGGGGTCATCCTTGAAGTAAATTTTATCAACCTAATGTTTATGTGAACAAAGGAAACAAACGAAAGTAATAAAGAGGCATTAACATAACATAGAAGTCATAAAAAAACAAGAGCCACAAGGTGGCAATGTCCCCGACATTGCATCCATGATAGCTAGTGGTTTGCAATTGCCTATGCAAAATACTAAAATTAAATAAAAACTCAACCTTAAAATATATTGACTTAACTTGTCCTAGCTTTTATAAATATTTCAAGCTCAAAAACATCATGGTATGAATTCAAAGTGTCCAAGAAAATAGATTCCAAAATGTCCATGTATTTAGAATGCATATTGATTACTTGTCTAAGCCATGTTTTTCATTATCAAGCGCAAGAACACAAGAGTGCTTAAAAAAATCTGAAAAATAAAAAATAAAAATGAATAGAAATAAAATCACCATTCCACCTAAGTAGTCTTAATTGATTTTTTTAAAAATCGACTCAAGCTTGAAAGGCATTATAAATATGCAAAACACAAGAACAACCTACAGTTGGACAGTTTGTATTTCATTGATTTTAAATATTATGAATGAACCGGTATTCATGTTTGGAAAATTTGTAATTTTCTTCATAACCTATCATTAATTGAAAGCTTTGGTTGTTGACTGTAGTTGGTATCTAACCGAGAAGAAGAGTTGTAGAGCATGGAAACATTGTATTCAAGATATGATTGTGCATTCAGGAGATGAATGTGCACAAAGCACACTCTAGGCCCAGAACTTCTCCCACTGCTCAGCAGGTGAGATGTCTTTCTAACATGTTGCTAGGCGTTTGGCTTCACTTAAGTGTAGCTCAAGGGTAACATGTTACTAGGTGTTTGAATTTTGGTTGCACATCCTCTGTCCGGTTGCATGCTAATAATATTTTTTTTAGATTGGTGTTTTAGTAGTATGGGTTGTTATTTTATTTTATTTTTCAAATATTCATATATAATTATGTGGATTAGCCTTTCCATGCTTAAATTATTATTTTTTAAGAGCCATAGTCGGCTTCTATTCCTATTTTGAATCCATTTTCATTTATGGGATCAAGTTTGAAATATGCTTGAGGTTTGTTGCAAGGTTTGGAAACGCCTTTGTTGCTTAGTTTCATTTGTTGTTGTTTTGCTTTGTATATATATACACACACAATCCATCCTTCATAAAAAAGTAGGTCTTTAACAAGCTTAAAGCCCTTATACTTCATTACCCCCTCAATCTTGATCGTAAGAATCCAGTCAATTTAAAACTTTAACAATAAATAACAAAACCAATGTTACCTAAGCTTTGTGCAAAACAATTTTTTATCACTTCTAATAATTTGAGTGGTAAAATCTTAAGTTCTGCACTCTCCATCAATTTTCTATATAGATGGTTTTGATCATGTCCATTATTAAATAATATGGGTGTATCATATGCCAATATTCATCCAAATGATACTGTCTAACCACAAGTATGACTAAAAAATCATCTCTGCGAGTTCCTGCAAGAAAAAAATGGGTAATAAATATTTTGCAAGACATTTTTTTGGAGCTAATCATTGGTTTCCAAAAGAATCACAAATGCCAATTCATAAAATGATCCATAAAAGCTCACCTACTTCCCTGATGCGAGAGGTGGTTAACCCCACTGTATGGCTTTCTTATCAAGTTCTTCAAAATTGATACTATCTTCCTGTAAAAGAACATACATAAAACAGATTAATTAGGCATCAGGATCCACAGTCATGAAAACTACATTCTACATGAATGATGAAAAACTCAACTCAGCGAACGAATTGGATAGGTTGGAGAGTAAGAGCATGCCTCAGACTTGCCAACAACTCACAAAAATTCATTCTAAAACTTGCCTGAGTTTTACCAAGTGAGGATATGAAAAAATTCTTGAGTTTATTCAGGAATCCAAGTTATACTCGCGACTTTTTCAAAAGCTGATACAAATTGACTCGGCCCGGTTTTGGCACCAAGTTGGGTATAACATGCGAGTCCAAGTTTTGCTAATGTGTTCTATGTATCTCATAATGATGTAGACATGATTTAGAAGACACTTAAAAAGGACAACAGAAATATGAAATAGGTTATAGTCACCTCAATTAATACTCCTAATTTTGAATCAAAGGATTCATAACACTTTTGAACAAGCTCTGTTAATGTTCCATCCTGCACAATAAGCATAGAAAAAATACAAGGGGAAAGGAAAACATTATCATGAAGATTATTATGTGAGAAAAAGCAAAATCCTAAAAATACATTAGGCAAGAATACAGGTTTACCTGCAATAGCTGAGCTGCATTTCTCAATCCTCATGCCAAAGTGTCCATCCTTGGTATATGAGCAATGAACATGTCTTCTACATCAACACTTTCCCTCTGTCTGTGTCAAATAAATGGCAAACATAGATAAGCTTGATATGGCTTTGTACTACATGTATCATATTGGACAATACAACAACATTATAAACCATCAACTAGAACCCAACACAACACTCTTGGCCTTTTGTACATTCTATGAAGGGGCATATACTAGCTTTTTGCAGCTTTTTTACTATCCTATGCAAAAACCCCTTATAGTTCATGTTTATTCTGTTTGCTCGAGCAAAAAGCATAAGCAACCAGAGCAGTTTTTGACTTAATTGGCCCAACGTTTGACCTTGTTGAAATAATTAACGGGTCTTTAGGTAGTGATAAGTCAAGATCATGAACACAGCTAATGACCATGAGCAAGACACATCCAACTAAAGTAAAAAAAGAGTGTTATTGGAAGATTATCACCTAGGGGGTATCTTGAACTATGACATTCATAGGTCTATTCATAACAGGCCAATATCAAACAAAACTCATCCATTCATGCCATCCAATGGGAGTTGTTCTCTAACTATAGTGCTAAACATCGGTTGGATGTCATGAACATGTAAATATTTTATGGCTGGACACAATGAGGAATGTATAAGTTGATGAATTCCAAAGTAACATTGGGTAAAATTTGAATGAATTGAACGCGTGAATATTTTGTGGTTGGTCATAATGAGGAATGTGTAAGTTGCCGACTTCCACCGTACTTACAGTTTTGCATCAAAGTTGAAACCACTGGGTGCAATCCCACCTTGAATAAGAGGTAAAGATGTTGTGTAAGTAGGATTTTACAATTTTTATGACATTCATAAACATGAAAGCAATTAGAGACTTCTCCTGATAAAAAGAAAGTAGAGGCTTACATTCTTGATAACAGTCAACATGATCAAAGTTGCTTCACTAATATCTATGAGAAATTGATCAGTATCCCAACCTAGACATGTTGAATACAAAATATAAAACATTAGCTCAGAAAGGGATGTGATCCATTCTTCGAAAGTGGAAACTTGTGAATTCAATCAAACAAAACTGAACTATAAGCCCCATTACCTGTCTGGGCATCTCTAGTGTTTGCATCAATATTACCAAGCATCCCATAAATGTGTGCCATTTCCAGCTCATGATGACAGCTGAAAAAATTCATCATATTTTAATTCCCAAAGATATCATCCATTTTACTACTAGAATGTAAACATTCAGAAATAAACATAAAATTTGGTCCCTAGGAGAGATCACAAGGAAATAAAACTATCGAGACTGATAACTGACAAACATTACACTGACTTTACCAGATTCCAGTGACACTAGAATAAGCGGTTTGATAGAACGTTAGTGGGAAATTTGCTTACTTGTGCCCGGAGAGGGTTGCATGATTGCACTCAATGTTCATTTTAAAATAATCTGGATTGCAAACCAGCCATGTCAAATGCAGAAATTGGTTAGCAAATTAGCAACTTAAAAAAGTACATGTTAGAACTTAAAAAAGGTAATTTCAAGAATCATTCTCAAACATGGTTTACAGGAGACTGCAAAAATACAGGGAAAATCATGAACCTATGAGACAAGGAATATTCCCAAACACGATTTCTAATATGAACATAATGGTGAAAACCCAAGAGTCCAAAGAAATGCCACCAGAAAACTTCCAAGGCCAATTCCTTGTAGGAAAAGGAATGGCTTCATTTTGTAATAAAAAACTACAAGAACTATGTACATGCAACATTGTGTAGCATTAAAGTGTGGTTTTGAACAAGCATCAACAAAGTCCAACCATATCAAATGCAGTGGAGCTGGAAAATTGATATTACAAAGAAAAGCATGGCAGTCCCTTCCAAATTACATGAATTCATTAATAAAAAAATTCAAATGTGCCACTGTAACCAAAGGATAATAGACACAATGTTAAGATGTTAAAAATATGTTGTAATCAGGGATGAATTACTTCAAAGTTCAAAAAATGTTATGTGCTATGTACAGTGGAATTATCACATTACACTGGCACACGTTCCTTGGATTATCACATTAGACCAACAAAAAAGTTATCGTTGACTCATTTTCTTGAAATTCTATTGGTTCTTGAACTACAACTCATCAATGGCTCTTTTCTTATGAGGACATGGAATTGATAAACAAACCTCCGGCCTTTCCAGCCCATCAGGACATGGAATTGATAAACAAACCTCCGGCCTTTCCAGCCCTCCCCTGAATATTCATCAATAAGATTCTGCTCGAGTTCCATTTTGAGCAAAAGATATTTGATCCTTCTCCTTGCACGTGACACTTCATCTTGTGGAACGTTTTGTGCCTTCTTTTTCTTCTTTCTCCTTTGTTGCTTCCTCTTCGAGTCATCCATATTACTTGTTCCCAAGGTTTTCACCTTTTTCATATTTTTAGTATCACCCTTCCACCTTGGCCTTCTAGTTTTTTTTTGTTGTGACCGTTCAGATTTTTGTGCAACATAAGACCTCAAAGCAGAACTTTTACTGGATCTTTTCTGAGTGTCATTCTTAATCAAATTTAATTTTGAGGCCTTCTGCAAAGTCCTTTTAACTAGCTTCCTAGCTACAAAATTGGAGTTTGTTTTTGAACTATTGCTTGAATATTGTAGTCTTCTCGCTTAGAATCATTTCTCAATTCAGATGCTTCACTTGTCCTTTTTATTGTAAGAATTGAAGCTATCTTCTGAACATGTGACCGTAGTTTCCTTTCCCGCAGCCTGCCAAAAATGTTTCCGAAATTGCCGGTCTTCTGAATTGCAGCTTTAGGCCTTAGCTCTGATGGTGTATTTGACAATGCTTGCTTCTATGAATGATAAAGGAGTTCTACATTTAGAGATGTTGGGGATTCATATGCCCGTGTCTACATAGATTAGCTAACTGTCCTATCGTTTTATTTTTTGTAGCTTTTGAAATTTGCAATAACTTTCTAAAATTCAACTCTGTAGTCGATCCACCAATTAACTACTTAGTTGAGTTTTATAATAGACTGTCTATATCAACAGTTGTTTTCCTCCATTACCGAAAATCAGGGGTGAACCAACAATTATTTTCCTCCATTGCCGAAAATTAGGGGCAACGGCACGATTTCCGCTGTTTTTTAAAGGGGGAAGTTTGGTTTTCCCTCTTTCACGCTATTGGCTAATATATTTTACTTTTTGGTGAGCCCACTAATTTCGCCCATGGGCTAAATTTTGCCCTTACAATTTTCCCTATTTTTGCCCCTTTTATGGTCGTACTATGCTCAAAATGATGGATTTATTTCCAGTGACTATTGTTGAGGCCACTACAATGCCCAAAATTGTTGAAAACCTTCAATATTCAAACAAGGCCCTAGTTCAAAATCCAACAGTCCACACATCTAGGGAATGTTAACTGAGAACTCCTCTCCATCCAAGCTACCAACCTCATTAGCTGCCTCAAGAAACATCATGACAACCTAAGTAAACACCCATGCAAATATGGGCGTAACACTACATAACCATGCTCTTCTGGAGCCTTCGTTTCCACTGATTTGGTTAGTAGTCTGTTCAAGACATACCAACAGTTTAAATTTAAATTTTTTACTGGGCGAATTTAGTATATTAAAAGTTTTTTTATAAAATATTAAAATCGTACACTAATTATTAATAAAATAATCCATTTCACCTAAATATCCCTATGAAATAAATGCCCAATCTCCCAAATTCCTCACCTTGCCCCTGATTTCGAAAAAACAATTCCTCTGATCGCCTCGATTTCTACAAAAAACGAGCAAGATCTATGGCTCACCCACGATTTCCAACCCAATTTGACCCATATCTTTGGCTTTCCCTTGATTTATACAAAAAAAATCCTCTGGTTGGTAGGTCGCCCCGATTTCTAAAAAAAACAAGCGAGATCTATGGCTCACCCTCGATTTCCAACCGAATTTGACCCAAATCTTCTTTGGTTTCCTCTTCTACGGGGTCTGCTGCATTTTAGTTCTTCATAGAATGCGATGATGGAATTAATTTGTATGATGATTTGGATTCAACTCCATTAGACTGAATGAGAAGGTGTAGTTATGAATTGGGTCTGGCCCAGAACTTACATAAGCGCAAGTTTAAAAGGAGGTCGTGTGTAGAGATGGGTGTAAAATTCCGTCCTGCAACTACACAGGGGGCTCTTATAAGGAATGGGTTTGATGAATTTTATGGGTCACGAGAATCCTTCTATAATCATTGCTCAAAAATCTTCCCCCCAGTGCTTCCACAACGATCGAGAGCAATGGAAGAGATTTCTTTACAGCCTGGAGCTTCCGGCAATGGTGCCATGTGCGAGAAGAAACCGTTGGGAAAGGAAGGAATAGATCAATATTCATTGACATGCATTCCCGTTAGAGAATGTGAGCCAAGAAATGTTGAAATGGGCTATTAGGTTGTTCCAGGTATTTTCCAGCAAGGCCCAGGGATTCAACCGGTAAGGGTCAATGCCTTTTCTCAATGATATTCTGCAGTATGTTTTTTTTGTTTGCCCTGGTAGGTTTTTGGAGTATTTTATCCTTGCTGTAAACACCAATATTACATACCATCCAAAAAATGAAATGGTAGATAACTAACCGAGGTAACTCAGGCCAAGCCTAGCTCTATAAAATTTATATGCCAAATGGGTCTGTGTAGAAGTGGGGAATCTACCACCGTTGGGTATTCTATAGCCCAAAAAAAATGCCCTCACAGTAGTAGTTTCCCTCTGTCCTTTAATAACAATTGGTGCAAATTGTAGTGTATAACTTCCAGAGCATCATGGCCAAGAGAACGTGCATGCCCTCATTCATGAGCTAGCTGTGCAATCATTTTTTAGTATCTGATATAGGATGCTTGTGAATGCTTGAACTGTTAGTACTCGCGAGGTTGTGTTTGGAGAGAGGGTTTTGGGTTCTCGGACTATGTAGTGCGGTAAGCTATGACACCCGCATAAAACACATCTTTCATCCATAGTTCATCCAAATACACAATACACAATACACAATCAATAGATACCTTATTCCATAACTATACCAATGTTCTCCAAAAGATGGGTATTTGCATATAGAATGGGAAAAAATGATATATCCATTCAACAGATATATCATATCAATCAAGAAGTGGAGTAAGACGAAGAGACTTTTAGATTCCTTACCATCTTGGACGAGGATTACTATATAGTAAATTGTGGAGATTTTACAATTACCTTCAACCAATAACTTAAGGATTTTTAAGGTAGAGTTTGGCCTTTGTACCTGTGGAGCTATGCTAGGCTTAGTAATGCTACTATGGCTATTTGTTGTATTAGTTTTGGAGTCTTTCGCACTGGTGGCTTAGAAAGGCTATTTAGCAATTCATCTTGGATCCATTAGTTTTAACCTAAGCATTGTTAGATGTTCTATTTATTTTTACGTCAAATGCAGAAATTTCTATATATTTTTTCTAACTTTGGCATAATGTTAAATCTCCTTTGTACCTCATTTATTTGTAAACAAAACTCTTTTACTGCCTTAAGAGCACTAGCTTTCGGATACTAATTGTCTTCGTTTGGACTTGGTGAATACAACATTCACACAATGTTTATAAATCTCATTGTCTTCTAATCACAATGAAGTTGGCCATAACCAATACAAAAAGTAATATTGGACATGCCAGTCCTGCTTGCTGTAGTGACATCATTTCTCATTTTTGTTGCAAAGGTAAGCAACAACATGTAGTTACACCCTTCATATCGTTCATTAATTTTATTAATACACTTATCATAGGATATTTTGAGAACCATATGGGATGAGAATACCCTCCTTTACAAGTCTAAACATTGACTTCCACTAGCTGCCAACTATAACTCTTGGCCTTAATGTCGCTGCCTTAAAGGCCCCTTTCCTTGCCAAGGAACAGAACTATTTTTTTTCCTTTCCATTCTGGTCCCATCATTCATTGGAAGCTACAAACTTTTTCTGCTTTAATTGAGTTTTAGGATTTTAAGGGACCTCAAAAGGTGGACCATGCTTGATGCTAGGGCCAAGTGGTTAAGGCAGGCTCCATATATGGTGTTCTTTCCTGAGTGCATAAGAGAACAACTCAATACCCAATCACCTTGCTTATAGTGCTTATCATTGCGTGGAGGAAAGCTGGTAGTTGATTGTTTTTTCTTCTAAATTTTGCACTGCCTTCCATGACTAGCAATAGTGGACATGCTGACCCATGTTCTCAGTTCACAACCTCCAACAATGGCAGCTTGTCCCTGCAGTGGCTGGTAGAGTCCATCAGCAACAATTACTTGGCAGTTAGTACACAGGTAAAGAATTGATATTGCAGATATCCATTGGTTTCCTCAAATAATGATACAACTATGTTGACACTTGTGAGGTGTCTTTACACAAATGAATGAAAATGAAGCTTTTGCATAGATAGAAATCCTAGAGTGGCAGACATAAGAAGAATAGATGGGAATAATAATGGATTAGAAATTATTCTGTGGTCTTTGGAGGGAGTAGAAACGGAAATAGGAAGGAATTCTAAATGGAGAAAATGGGTGACAACAAACAAATAAAAAATGAAGTGGCTAATACTGCAATAGGGGCACAATAAAATCCTGGATTGAATAGATAATTGTTTTTTTTATTAATTATTGTGCAGGCATGGATTATATGGGTGTAGATAATAGGTTCTGGAACTTTAGAATAAGGAAAAATGTAGGCATAGGGATGGCATGAAAAAGAGTACACTGATATTTTCTTGTTTATATTTGTTCTATTTTTTATTTAGAGAGATGAAATATTTGAAGAGTCAAATGGAAGAAGCAGAAAATGTGAATTAAATTTACACTTTGGAAGGATGAGGAATAGATAAAAACAAAAAAAAGTCAGACAATACAAAATCAATGACTAACTGCTTTGATGTCACTTGTGATAAATTTGTTGAAAGGAAATGATAAATATCCAGTAAAATTATAATTGGAGGAAATATATTACATTAATCTTCATTGTCTATATTAATTCTTATAAAATTGGATTTTCTTTGTATAAGTGTTCTAAAGGCTTCAGGCTGTTATGTTGTTGCTTAAGAGAGAGGATGCGTGTAAATTCAAATATGGCGTGAGGTTTTTTTATAAGTTTAATTTTAATTTGCAGTTGACTAAAGTGCAAGACTTTATCTTATCCTTCAGTTGGACTTGTCCTGCCAAAAACAACTTATTTGTTTGCAAATACATTTTCCAAATTTTCAGATTTCTGTCTTTTTTATTTGCATCTATGGGTTTTATCTTGTATTTTTGTCTAAAAAATAGTCTTTATTTCGTTCTTTTCATGTGTCTAGCCATTAGACAAAGAAATTTTGTAGAGGCTTCTCCTAAATCTTTGTGCACACAATGCCACTGAGCTTCACAGATCTAGCTTTTGGAGAGAATAGAGCACCCAAGGCTAAAGATTGGATACAAGACAGTCAGGATAACCTTAAGGCCCTGAGGGAGAACTTATAGGCAGCACAGAATCAGCAAAAACTATACATAGACAGACACAGGGTTGAGAGGAGGTTCGAGGTAGGAGATATGGTATACTTATAGCTACAACCATACAAGAAATCTTCCCTCGAGAATAAAGGAGCATAAAAACTAAAACCTCTCTTCTACGGTCCTTACATGGTAATTCAGAAGGTTAGGGAGGTGGCTTATGAGCTAGAAGTCCCGGAGGAAAGCAAGATTCACAATGTATTTCATGTGTCCAGTCTCAAGAAAACATTAGGACAACACATTGCTCCATCCACTGAGTTACATCGCTTAGATGACGAAGGGTTGTTGGTATTGATTCCAAAGAGAATCCTACAAGCGCAAAAAAGGAAGCTCTAAAACAGGGTGATTCGAGAGTATCTGGTGAAATGGAAGGAATTACCTATGTAGGATGCCACATGGGAAGGAAAGCAGGTATTGTAGCATCCTAATTTGCAGTTGCTTGAGGACAAGCAATTTCAAGCGGGGAGGACTGTAATGTCCCCCTCTATTTAAGCATCCGAAACACCCGCAAACCCACTTAATTCCCATAGGTTCAAGCAAGTACTGCATGAGGGGGAATTGACTGAAGGCATTTGATACTTAAAGCAGAACAGGACATTCATTCAGTGTTAAGTCATCAGTAGGATAAAAGAAGCCTTATTTCTTTAGGCATAAAAGTCAACAGCAAATTAGAATTGCATGCATGCAAATGCGAAGCATAAACCCTAAAAGTGACATGTGAACCCTAAAAGCGCATGAAGTTCTTTTTAAGAGCGTGATTGCACTAAAGAGAGCATCTATGATTATTGTTGATTGATTTTGGATTTTTGAGCAGTAGCACAGTGGGTAGCCGCGACAGATGGGGTTGAAGATGGTGTCTTCAGTTAATGAGGGTTCAGCAGTGAGATACATTAAAGGAAATTTCAACTCAAAATGGGTCGTTTAACCATAATTCAAATTCCATGCCATCATGTGCTACCCAATGAAATTGATTTAAATTTGAAATACCATATAGGTCTTAAACATTTTTTTAATATAAATTTGGAGATAGGTATCATAAAAAAAACTATTTTTTTGTTTGTATTTTCAAAATATCTCCCGTATTTTTACTCAAATTTCGATAGGGAGATCATCATCACATTTTTTCAGGTATTTCTTGTTTTTGGAGTAGCGTCGTCCATCAAAAGTATGCGAGTGAGTACTCATTGGATGCGGAATTTAATTCTGCATCCAACGAGCTCTCTCGATCGAAATTTGACTAAAATCACAGAGAAATATGTCGAAAATACGAACAAAAAAATTAGTTTTTTCTCTTTTCTTCCTCCAAAATTAATAAATATTATTTTATTATTTTTCTTAGGAAGCCCGTTTTGAATTGAAATTTCCTCTGATGTCTGCCATAGTCTCCTATCGAGATAGATCATCCAATTTTATCCACAGCATTCATCATACACTTCAGTATTCGGAGATCCAGCACACTCCGAAGGATTATTGACTGACCCACGTTTGCAGCTGGAAGTAGTAGAGAAATCACAAAAGGATTCGTTGGGACCACAAAACCCAGTCTTTCCTCCACATGTTAGCTTCCTCTTTCTCAGAAGGCCCATCCTACGATATCCCGAGACTATCAGCCATTGGTTTGATCATCTGGTGCAGCTATCAGCAAACCGAGAGCTTGAGAGGCATGAGCAGCAAAACCACAGATCAATTCGCTAGGGCTTTTATAGGCAGCCAAACCTCCACATGTGACATTCCATCTCTTCGACATCAGCGGATAGACAATCCCACAAAGTTTCAACCAGATCTAACCTCTCCTCCTACAAAAACATCACCTTCAATCTAGAGTGTGCTTACGGTACAGCAGGGCGATAACACTGCAGGAAAGAAGCACTACTAGCCCACCTATCCAGATCTTTATGCATGCAACTATCTCTGGAGTCGTTATCAGCCGGTATATCAGTGGTAAGTGTTAATTTTTCTCTGCAAACCCTAGCCCTAATTCAGCTACATTTTAGGGCATTTTTGCATGGCAAGTTTGCATGCGCAGTTATTTCGTATTTTTGTATAAGATTGAGTGTGTGAGTCAGCATTACAATAGAACATTAGAGAATATCAGTATTTCAGGATATTACATAGTCTAGGTCTACTCATCTATAGGCTTATGAAATCCAAAAGAGAAGCTTCTTTCGGTAGTGACACCTTCGAGGCGGAATTCTATAATTGTGTCGGGTTACTAGATGATTTCATGCCAATCCATTGGCCACTAGGTTGACTTACAATATTAATAAACCAACAACATACCATATTAGAGAACAAGAAAAGCTCCTACTAAATCAGCAGCGCAATCAGCCCAAGCCTCTGACTAAACCAGCCCAAAAACCACATACAAAAGAACACTCAGATCAGTCAATTCAAAACTACTACTATAATTTGAGACAACAATATATTCACTTGTTATTTAGAATAAAAAATATCACAATATAAAACCTCAACTTATCACGAGTTGGTATACACAAGAACATCCAGCTTATCCCAAACAAGAACTCCATAATGCTTCAGTCCTTCCCAAACCCTTGTTAACACATCACATGCCAAAACCAACAAAACCTAACCAACAATATGTGAGCCAATCAAGGCGGTTAAAAATCTGTACTTAAACTCAACTACAAAAATATTCAAACACTTTAGAATACTCTGATTATAGTCTTCTACAGTCTTAGAAAATCAAAGCATATTGCATGCAATTTTTCCCATGTAAGAATAAGCTGAGACACACATGTTAAGAACACATTTGCAGCAAAAAATAACTCATGAACAACGGACAATACATTCACATTTACCACATTTTGACATGGGAAGTTTTGGTCAATGAAAACAGAAAAAATCCCCAAGGGCAAAACTAGTCAAAGTGAAGAAATCTTTCATTAAAAAGCTCTCAACACAACTCAAAAATTTACATCAAGTACATTCAGCATTTAAGGCACAGAATCACCTCATTTTTCGTACCAAATACATAGTGTTACCACCTGAGTTGCACTCAGTTGGACTTTTAAGTGAGCCGCCAAAGATGAACAATTACTTGTTCAAACTCTAAGTTCAGAAGTCCATGCAGGCCTTATGGGCGCCTTTTTTTTATTTTTTCACATGTTCATACCCCATGGGGAAATGTAATAAAATGAGTTGGAATGATGACTTTATGTAAGATGTTTGGTCTCCTAGGACTTAGTCATTAATGCATTACTCCAGGGTGTTTTTTCCTTGTTAATTACCTATCGTTTTTTAACGATAAATAATTTTCTAGTCTTTCACTCAAGCCTCCAAAACTGGAATAATTGCCTTCGTGGTTAGGCCTTGGGAGGTTATTAAAACCTAGGTGTCAATGTATATTACCATGCTAATCATTATTTTGATTCATCATGAATAGCACTAAGTTCCCCTTTGTTTTTTTTTAATTTTTGGAAAAAAAAATATTTTTTTCCCTGTTTTACAGGTTTATTTTTAATAAGTCAATTGTAAAAGTTATAAAAGTGGGGCTATGAGGGTTTTTTTTCCACGAGGGTGCTCATTTTCTAACTCAAATCACCTATTTAACCCATAAACCCACTTTCCTAAGTTTTCAAGGAATTATTTGTCTCCAAAATTAAATATTACTTGAAAAACCCAAAAAAGACCAAAAAAATGAGTTAATTAAAAAATTCAGTAATTAAAAAAATAAAAGAAACTTGCCGAAATAGGTTTTTGTGACATGGCAAAGTAAAGTGGCAAGTACCCGGGCAAGTTTAGGAAGCCAAACACTGCCATTTAAGAGAGTTCTCAAGATTCGGAAGTTTCCTCTGCAAGAGGGGCGCAAGTCTCCAAGTGGGGGCGTAGGCATGGATGAAAAGCTTTGTATTTTGGAAAAAGTTCGAGTTTCTGGCAAGTGCCATCCAGAGCAAGTGGTGTTGCCACATCCTAGCTCCTGTTCCAACCTCAATCCAACTCACTCAACCCTAGTGCATCCTTGAGGAAGTGTGCCCCCCTCTCTTTCTGGGTTTTCTATTTATGCAAGCGCTCATTCCTCCATTTTCATCAGAAAGTGTGGAACTTCTGCTTGTTTATTGTTCTAATTTTTTCATCCTTGATAAATAAAAGGATTTGGAGGCTTATGCAAGTGTGGTCTATGGTGTTCGGATGTGCATTGTTTTATGCAATATTGAGGTAATCTGTATATTTTTCGCAAGCTTGTATATGTTCAGGATTGCTGGCTGTTGAGGGGAACTATGTTCTAGTAAGATAGGAAGTAATAGAATGCTTATGAATTTATGATTATTCTTGCTTGAATTCATATGTTCTGTAAGTATATGTTATTGGGTAACATCGACGTTTAATCCCATTTACAAGTTTTGTAGAGTTTTTACAGGTTGCCTAGGCTGGAGGTCTAGCCGAGTGTCTTATCTCTACTTCTCCTTCAATATTTCTTGAAGAAAATGTGTCATCCCTCCAACAACACTTCGTGGACATCTCCATTCCTTTCTTTGATTATCATTCAAGCTTGGTGATACCTTTTCGACATAAATTTCAAGCTTCTTTTCGATTGCTAGTTCTCCGTGCATAATTAAATCTCATTAATATATTATAGAATATCATACTAATATGATTTACATATGCACTTAACAATTCAGATCTAATTTTAAAAAGTAATATTTTATTAGATCCAGCTTCTAACAAGTACTAATCTGGCATTTAAAATTTTCTATCTTTAAAGTACTTGAAAAAAAATTTAAATTTTTTATGCTCTTGAATGATTATTTAGCGTCTTTGGCTTATTTTTAGTCGTTGTTTTGCAGCGAAAAGTGATCAACTAGGGAGGAACTCTGGCAAAATTTTGAAAATATAAGCTATCCAAAGACACCTCATCTTACTACTTCTTCTGTGGCCAATTTTCTAAAGCCTCAAATCATGTAAAATTGTGTTTCCTATCCTATAAAGGAACACAAATATTCTTTCTTGTAATGATTGTAAAAGGAGAAGCAAGCGAGCAACCAAGTGCCCGCACCCCATCTCCCCAAGGGGGATTCCATCTTTTTTCATTTTTTCAATTTTTTACTTTCTTGTATTAAAATTAACAAATCTGACTGTGTTCTCAGAAACGAGAGTATCGGTACTGAGATTTTAATCAACTCATATTTAAAATTTAAAACTCCTCAAATAAACAAGGCTTCAATTCCCATATACTCTTATGAACATTGTAGGCCATTAGCTAGTGGGACAACCAGAAAGGGATTGGAGTGACTAGTAATTAGTCTAACACTCCAATTAATTCCCAAAGTGAAAATTTGGCACTTATTTCGTTATTACAAAGTTCTGGGGAAATTATTCTGGTGAAGCAGGAACTACAAAAAAGTGACCGTGGGGCCCCGTTAGCATACATCCTTGTTGGTATAGTGTTGAACACAACCCCACGACTCCATCTATCCCACACGTCACTGTGAGACCCACTTCCAAGTAAATTCGGATATATTCCTCATTCCCCTCGGGTATATTTGGAATCCCCTCTTCCCTTAATAATCATATCACTACCACCTGTAATAAAACTGATCAACAATTAATCCACTCCTTAATCACTCACTAATAATTCTAAAACTGACCAACTGAGACAACTGCAATACTCATCAAGACATCACTAGCAACCCCATTACACGCAAGCACTCCACCAGCATTGGTCCTTATTGCATTGTCTATTTATTTCGAGATATTTAAATCAATTGACGTGTTGAGCGGAATGTTGTTTTATATGTTGGTGATATAATTTATTTTGCAAATTATCTTAGTTTCAGTAATTATATGATTTCATCTCCTAGATTAATTTTTTTGCTTACATAGATTAATGCTCTGAAATCTCAGATCCCAACCCTGTTTCAAGTCTCTCTAGTTCATATGTTTAATGGCCATCCCAATCATGTTGCTTGGATAACATAGAAGCATAAACAATTATCTATAACCAGAAACACATGAGATCTAATTACTCTTTTAATCAACAACAACCACACATAAAATGGACACAGAATTCCCGGTCAAGGTCTCCCTGGAAAAACCTTTCTGCAAAAACAAGTGAGAGTAGAATAGCTTTATTATCTCATGCAATTACAATGAGGTTCAATAAAAAAAAACTTCCAACAAAAACTAATCTTTGAGCCTACAGCTCTAATCCTCAAGTCTAATCTCTGCTGGTTGACTACGAAATGTGCCCCTCTCTGAATCTGCTCTCTGACTCTAATTTCACACCCCTCTGCTACTACATCACCTTATCGATGATAGCCCTCTCTCTATCTGATGAACTCGAACTCTAAGCTCACCCTCCTCCAATGAACCACGCCACTTCATCTCAAAAGTGTGCCCCCTATGTCAACTGAATCAATGAACAATCTGCAACTGAATTCAATCACTCTTTAGAAGTAGTCTCGGCCTTTAAAGAATTTGCCCTCTACCTTAGATTAAGTGTGCTCAATCTCTCCTCAGACTTGTGCCCTCACTCTCTCTAAAATGCACACTTCTCTTCTCAGGAATGCACCCGCTCTTCATGCACTGATTCGCCCTTCTTAATAGCTTCTCACTATCTCAACAAATGCGCCCCCTTTTGCCTTCACAACTCTCCTTTATTGTTTGATTGACTTTTAGGGATCAAAATCCCTAATTTACTTTTCATGCGAAAATCCTGTCATGCAAACTTTTAATTATAAATGCATGCAACTTTTCCATGCAAACTCAAAAAATGAGTTTTGCTTCCACATGAAGCAAGGTTAGGGGTCCAACACTTTTCTTAGTTAACTTTTTAACAAACTTTCAGTTTTTTTTTTAATTTAAAAAATCTGCCTCAATTGCACAACTGTACGAATCTGTACGGAACCAACCAATTTTGGCAAAAAAGGTTGGTTCTACATGCAACCGATCATTTTTAGTTTTGTGCATTGATTTAAACCGGTGAGGGGTCAAAACCGGTCTAACTGATCGGTTTCACCAGTTCTTGTTTGATTTTAGTAACATTGCATGATACATCACCGGGATTTGCCAATGTTTCTATGGGTGAAAGCACACAATGTAGTAGTCTAAATCCAAAACAAGTGTCCTCTCAGGGTTTTTGGGGACAAAACACCATAGGAGGCATTCACTACTGTGATGTTGAAGGTAAGTAGTTTTTGCATCTCTGGTTGTTTATTTTACATCCATATACCAATGGAGAAGAGGACCAAGTTGGAGCCCTCCAACACGAAGCGTTTGTCTGTTGACTACAGTGAGAATTCAAAGGCTTACAAGTTCTATATTCCAGGGGAGAGAAAGACAATTGTAAATAGGGATGTAAATTTTGAAGAAGACTTTGCATCGAGGAAGTCTCGTGAACCATTACTAGTGATAGGAAATGAAGAGCAGGAAGCTCTGAAGGTTGAGCCATGCTCACCAGCAACTTCCAGTTCAAAGCACCATCCTTAAGATGCAGAGGATGAGCCACTAGCTCCTACCAATTCTGTCAAGAAACCTTGATGGATCACTTAGACATTGAGGGATGATTAGGAGCATACTGAGGCTCCTAGGAGCTCATTCAAGAAGCGTGGACCTCCAAAGAAGTTTCTAAACTACATGGTGTTGTTGAGCAACATCATATATTCTAAACCTTCCAGTTTTCAAGAGGCAACTGGCTAGCAAGTTTGGAGGGATGTAATGGTGGAGGAGTACACCTCCATCATGAAGAATGATATTTGGGATAATGTTCCTAGACGGGAGGGGAAGTCAGTGGTGACTTCAAGATGGCTCTACAAGATCAAGCATGCGACAATGGCAGAATACAGTACAAAGCTAGGTTTGTGCGGAAAGGGTTCAAAGTGGGAGTGTATTACGAGGGCATGTTTGCTCCAATTGCCAAGTACACCTCCATTAGAGCAATGATTTCTTTAGTCTCCATTATGGGATGGACGATACATCAAATGGATTTGAATACAACATTGCTCCATGGGGAAATTGAGGAAGAAGTGTACATCGAACAACCTCAAGGTTTTGAGGTTAATAGGAAGAAGTCCCATGTTTGCATGTGGAAAAACGCCTTGTATGGACTCATGCGGGGACCATAGGCTTGGTATTCTAGGATCAATGGATACTTGTAGAGAATGAGTTTCACCAAAAGTGAAGCAGATCCCAACTTATATTTCATATTTGTTGATATCCATCTCTACTCATTTTGGTGTTGTATGTATATGGCATAAATCTTATAGATTCAAATAAGCTCATTGCAGCATGCAAGGCAGATATGGCAACTGAAATCGAGATGAAAAACATTGGCATGATGCATTACTTGTTGGGATTGGGGGTTTAGCAGAGACCAAGGGAGATCTTCCTTGGGAATGGTAAGTATGCAATCAAGATCCTGAGGAGGTTTCGGATAAAGGACTGCAAGACCATGGGCACGCCAATGATCACTAATCTAAAGGTCGCTACTTCATATTTAGATATGATGGATTGCACATTCTAAAGGCAAGTAATAGGTTCCTTGATGTATCTGGCCAACACTAGGCCCAATATATGTTTTGCAGTGAACAACTTAACCCAGTTCATGGTGAATCCGAGGCAAGAGTACTAGGTAGCAGCAAAACATGCACTCAGATACTTAAGGGGCACAGTAGTGTATGAACTGAGATATCTTGGAGAAGGTGAAGTGAAATTGCATGGGTATACAGACTCAGATTGGGAAGGTAGTGGATCAAACAAGAAAAGCACCTCAAGATGTTGCTTTAGCTTGAGATCAACGATGATATCCCGGTTCAGCAGTAAGTAGACTTTCATAGCACCCAGTTCAGCAAAGGAAGTATATGGCAGCGAGTAAAACTAATTGTTAAGCCATCTAGCTTCACAAGTTGCTCGTAGGTTTATTTGATCAAGGGTTCGATCCCACAATGATTTACTGTGGTAATTAGAGTTCTATCAAAACTCTCTAAGAATCCAGTTCCTCATGACAAATCCAAGTATATTGATATCAAGTATCACTTCATTCGAGATAGGATTCAGAAGGGAGTAGTGAAGCTCCAGTATGTACACACAGATCAGCAGGTTGTAGATATTCTAGCCATGCCCTTAGCAAAAGGGAAGAAACAAACTTGGATTGGTGCAGAATTCCTTAATCGCTAACAGAGTGTTGATGTTTGTAGCTTGGACCGAAACTTCTACACAATTTCACGAGTCAAACATGCATAACGTTGTCCACACCGAATCTATTTTGTAATTCACTTTATTTTTAAAGTGAGAGTCTTTTAATTTGTTGATTGTGTCTAATATACATTAGTGATTTAGACTAATCTCAACTATACATCTCACTGAGAGAATAGGATTTTTGTAGTTTAAGATGTGAAGACATGCATTTCTTTACTTAAAGACAGTTTGGTCTAACGGTAAACAAACACACCAAAAAGGACCAAGAAAGACGCAAAGGAAGGAAGAAATTAGGCAATAACAAGGGGATCAATAGGGGTTTGCAGGTCAGACTGCAGGGCCATACAGTGATTTTGTACAGTCGTACAGACATTCCATATAGGTTCGTGCAGTCGTACGAACAGGTCGTACAGGTCCATGCAGTCGTACAAACAGTACCATAAAGCACTTCCTTAAAACACTAAACGCAGATTTCTTTATAAAAAGGCCAAAAACCTCAGTTTTGAGGTGTCCTTGCAAGTTTTAATCATTAAATGATAAGATGATTTTAAGGACAGAGTGTGCTTCAGAAATTATTTTTGTTTCTGTTGTTCGTATTTTGAGCAATCTGTGTAGTGTTGGATGTTGAGAATTTTATTTATGTTATTTAATAGATCTAAATAATTTACTAAAGCATAGGACAACAGTCAGCCAGGGTTTTGAATAATTATAGAACCCAAGGACAATTTTCTCCAAGCATCAAGGAACTGATGAGACAGTCTAGTAGACGTGTAAACAATGAACATGCATAATACTTTTACTTTATCTCTTTCGTGCTTCAGTACACTTTTACACTTTACCTTTTATCACTTTGGGTGACTTGGTCCAAATTGATTACTCACTCACTTTATTGTATTTTATTGAAGACTTAATCAACTTTGATATCTCTCCCCACACAATTTTTTACTCTATATATAGTTAATGCAAAATATAGGATGTATAGAAATTTGATGCTCTTCTTACATAATTGTATAATTGCTCCCTCGTGTTTTCTTCCATGTGAGGATCAATCCATTGCAAGGATTGTACTCATATCAATATAAGGCCTTCTAGTCTTCAAAATGAAGCATATACATAAATTGAAACGACAGAGAGGTAGACATAGTCTCTTGTAACAATAACATCATCATTGAACTTCAAATAAGGTCAAGTTAATTTGATTCTATGGAAACTTATATACCTAAATAAGTGAACAAGAAATTGAATGCAGCTGAAAGTCCTCGAATACGAAGCAATTAAAATTTAGAGGAAATGACGTGCAATAATTATTTGATAACAACATATTCAGAAAGCACATTCAAAGGACATACCAAAGTCAAAAAAGCAATTTATAACTTTCAAATCTTCTTAAAAACTATTATGAGTTAGCATTGTTGAAGAGAGTAATCTCACCCGTAGTTAAGTTAGTGAGTTACGTAACTCACGGTATTTACCTACCTGTGGTATTCACCCACAGTATTATTGTTTTCTATTTCCTATTTAAACAGCTCTGAATAATGAGAAGGCGAATAATCTACCCGTGTGTTTTCTGTTGCTCTATTCTTTTCTTTCACATGGTATCAAAGCATAAGCTTGCTTTCAGCACTCTAATTCTTTTTTCATGACTGTCCTGAAATCTTCAAGCATCAAATTACCAGTGTAAATCATGTCATCAACATAAAGACATACCATCTATATTTTACCTTGCTCTATTTTGACATACAGAGTGGGCTCATTGCTGCTTCTGTTGAAACCATTGTTGATGAGGTAGGAGTCAATCCTACTGTACCAAGCTCGTGGAGCTTGTTTTAGACCATACAAGGATTTTTTAAGCTTATACAGTTTGTCTTCATGACCTTTGACAGTATAACTAAGTGGCTGGTCTACATAAACTTCTTCTTCAAGAATGCCATTAAGAAAGGCAGATTTCACATCCATTTGATACACAGGCCATTGATTTTCTGCTGCAATGGCAAGTACAGCTCTGATGGTATCCATCCTTGCTACAAGAGCAAAGGTTTTATCATAATCTATTCCATACTTTTATGCATAACCTTTGGCAACCAACCTTGCCTTGTTCTTTTCAAGTTCTCCTTTTTCATTCAATTTGGTCTTATAGACCCATTTGACTCCAACACTGGTTTTGTCTGATTTTTCAATAAGATCCCAAGTCTGATTTTTCTCTATTGCATCAATCTCTTCATTCATGGCTTTTACCCACTGTCCATCCTTCATTGCTTCATTAAAATATGTGGGCTGACAGGAGAAGAGAGCAAACTGAAGTTGTTCGTCAAGAATTGGAGTCTGTTCATATAACTCTGTCAAGCTTTTCGTTTTCTGGTTCTGTGGTGGACCATCTGCTGCATCTCCTTGCTGCTGTACTTCCAATCTTGGAAGTCTGATAGGTAGATCTGGCTGATATGAGTGATCTTCATGTTGTATGTCTAAAGGATCACTCCGGCATTTGTCTTCAATGAACTTTACGTCTCTGCTCACCACAAGCTGCTTGGTGACAGGATTATAAAGCTTGTATGCCTTGTGTTACTCACTATAACCAGTGAAAATGCAGCGCTCACTTTTCTTGTCTGACTTTCTTCTAAGTTCATCAGGTATAAGCGCAAAGACAACAAAACCAAAAATTATGAGATGTGAGACACTAGTCTTAGTGCCACTCCATGCTTCTTCAGGAATTTTGTCTTGGACAGTTGCTGTGGGTGATCTGTTGAGCAAGTAGACTGAGCATCCAACAACTTCAGCCCAATACTCATTTGACAGCTTCTTGTGTGATAGCATGCTATGGGCCATGTTCATGATGGTCTGGTTCTTCCATTCAGCAACTCCATTCTGCTATGGAGTGGATCTGGTGGTCAAATTGTCTTTGAATGCCATGCTGCTTACAAGAGTCTGAAAACTCATTTGAATCATATTCACCTCCACCATCTGACCTGAGCATTTTAATGGACTTTCCAAACTACTTCTAAGTGAGAGCCTTGAACTCCTTAAACTTGGAGAAGGTCTCTGATTTGTGCCTGAGAAAATAATCCATGTTTTTTTGCTAAAGTCATCAATAAAGGCCAGAAAATAAAAACTGCCTCCTATGGATTGGGTTTGCATGGGTCCACAGAGGTCTGTATGAACTAACTCAAGTTGCTCCTTG
>LPNX010364788.1:28604-42449 GCA_001517045.1 Pseudotsuga menziesii | reverse complement strand
GTTTACCAGTGATACAATCCTCACAGGTGTTGGATTGTTTATGAATAACCGGTAATCCTTTGACCATTGACTGTTTGTGTAGGAGATTGAGACTCTTGAACGGAAGATGACCGAATCTACAATGCCATAACCAGGTTTCATCTTGACTAGAAACTGTATGAACTACAGGATGTGGCAAGAGACAATTGATAGTAGCATAGAAGCTGCAATAGGTGCTGAAAATGAGCAACAACCAGCTGATAGCATCACAAAAGAAACAACATTATGCAGTCCACCCCAAAACTAGAAAACCAAAAGTTTGAGGGAGATCTATGAGCAGGCTCCTGTTACTGATGAGCATCTACAATATGCTTTGTTTTCTTCTAATCCCACAATTTTTGAAGAAGCATTGAATGATGTACAGTGGATTCAAGCAATTGAAGAAGTCAATAATGAAGTAGTTGCCATTGATGAGCAACACCAAGATGTGAATGCTCTCCAAGAAAAGCTGAAATATATTCATATTTTTTCTAACAAAAATGTTGAGTGTGCAGGTAAAGATGACAACCAGAAGAATCATGTTGAAAAAGAAGATGAAGACTTTCACTATGTTCCGGAAGATGAAGAAGATCAACTACTTAGCATCAAGATCCAGAAGACAAAGAAAAAGAATTCCAAGTACACTTCAAGGAAGAAAGTCAAGCTGAAGGTTTTTGAATGAAATATAAGCATAGGTGAGACATAGACCAGCAGGCATCTTTAGGCATAGACAGTGTTGATGATGTACTACCAGTTGAGATTGAGGGGGTGTGTTGAGGAGAGTAATCTCACCCGTAGTTAGGTTAGTGAGTTAAGTAACTCATGGTATTTACCTACCTGTGGTATTCACCCACAATATTATTGTTTTCTATTTCCTATTTAAATAGCTCTGAATAATGAGAAGGCGAATCATTTGCCCGTGTGTTTTCTGTTGCTCTATTCTTTTATTTCACAAGCATAACCAAGTTTGCAAGCATACAAGTGAAAGAACTGACCAAGAAACAATTCATAGATTGAAATCAAAATGAAATAGTCTAACCATAACAACCATTTGCAATCATCAATGTCGCATTCAGAGCACAAAAAATTATTTACTTTTCTCCTCCTTGCCCAATATTATATTCCCTAGGTCAATTCCTTTCCATCAATTTTGTCAAGTTCTATTTCTCAAAGAGACCATTTGAAAAGACTCCCAACATTCCCTTTCATAAGTTCATAACAAAACCCAACATTCTATCCCTACCAAGGTATATAACTGATTTTAAAATAATTAGAACCAATTTCATCAAAAACAAAATGTCCAGATTGCCCACTCTTCCAGACCAAGCCAAATCCATCCAACTGAAGAACTCGTGCTTCACAAGTAAACATAATCCACATCCCAAATCCCTGGAGATCAAAGCACGTTTAAAGTCCCGTCAACCCACCCCACACTCCACCTGACCCCTCTTCACAATAGAAATGCTAGGTTATCTTGCACCACTTCACTTTAAGATTAAAAGTAGAAGAATGCCATTACTTACTCCCATGTACATATTACAACACTAGAAACTACTCTACCTTTCACGTAAATTAGAATATTGCACATTAGCATTCATTCTATACAGAATCTAAAAACTTCTGCCAGAATCATGTTTACAATTTTGTATAACACAATTTTCAGACCATACTAAAAGACAAGGCAGCAACAATAAACTTCCATTCATAAAACAAATTTTAGACAAAATCTTTACAAAAATTTGGAAGTCTCACCTCTGTAAACTCCTTCATGGAAGCACTTGGGCACCACGTTTCACAGCGGATTTTCTACAAATCAACATATAATTTTTACAGAGGCTCCAAATAGAAACTTTATTTATGCTTCTAATTTCATTTTTCATTTTATGTCTTTGAGCTAGTCTTTTAGCTTTGTTCTTGGATCTTTTCTTATTGTCGTTAACCTATCTATAGAAACTGCTTATGCAATCCCATTATGCATTCCACTGGTTGTACTCTTTTAGTTCTACTAACCTACTTTTGTGGTCATTCATTGGACATTAGTAAAATTACATTGTCTTATCTGTCATTCTACAGTATTATATAAAACATAAAGCTTACAACGATTTCAAACAGAATTTTTTATTATTCTCTTATTTATCTCTCTTTAATCCAAAAGGGCGCATTCATTTTTTCCTGATAATCGTCCTACCAAAAACAACATTGCTTTATCTAAGAACTTATCTTTTCTGATAATCCTCCTATACGATGCAACATTTATTTATCCAAAAACTTTAATCACAAGCATATATAGTAAATTTATTAATAACAGCAACAATCACAAGAAATCAAAATGTCATGTATGAACAGCTGAAAAAACTTAAATATATTGCTATTCTACCCAAACAAGCAAGGAATAAAAAATTGGAAAAAGCAAAACATTGATCCTTCACTTTTATCAGAAGGCTTCGATATTATGAGTGTTCAAGTTATTAATCTTTCTAAATGACAAAATTTAAACCATATTTATAGGCATAATGCAACAACTTGACAAACCGTTTTAACACATTTGTCTCTGTCATCCATGGCTGAATACAAAACCATTGTACTCAAGTTTTCAATCCTCTGTGCTTGCTCTTGTAACCGTCTTTCACGTTCTTGCAACTCTAAATCAATGCGCTTCCTCTCCTATTCACTCTTCAAAGTCATTTTCAGGATCATTACATCAATTTACACATGCCAAAGCAGAAAAAATTGCATTTATAGAATTTTCGAAGACTGATAACAGACAATAACATTCATGCTTGTACCTGCAACAATGTGTTGCGCAGGTCCAATATCTCCTCTTCTAGATGCTCTCAATGAGATCCCTGTAGAATAGAAACATTACATAGATCAATAAAATTCAGTAGTTAACGGGTAAACACTGTCTAGCCTACTTGAAACATCAAAACACCAACACATCAGAAAATAAATAACCTACAGCTTGGACCGCGGTTCTTCAATCTATTTTTTCTGTCACTTTAACAAAGCAGCATCAGTCATGACCTATGTCCAAAAGGAAAATGCATCCAGTAACCTAGAAAATCCAAAAAAAAGCTTCCCCAGTATCACCTAAAGTAAAACAAGAAGATAGTTGCATTGCATTTTCTACAAATGGCAAATGATACTGTAAAATGATTGCTCATTCAATTCGATTCAAGTCTCCATAGTAATGTTTACAAATGTTAAGGATGACTTCCCACATGCTTAAGTTTTCAGACTTTAAAGCTTAAATATAGTGTGCCCAATGGAAACTACAGGCCTGTAGCGACTTATTCTATTCCATTTAGACTTTTAGTTAGATTACTTATTAATAATCTGTAGGTTTTATAGCTGTATAAGTAAGTTATTAAATACCTGTAGGCTGTAGGCTGTCTTCCATATGATAATGGTAGCGGAAAAGGTCTAAGACATTAAAATTTCAATTTTCATTATCTGACGTTGTTAGTGGGAAAGCTCTAAAAAAGGTCTCAGGCATTACATAGACTATGTATATAGTATATACATAGTTTTCAGTTTTCTTTGTGTACACATGATGGCTGTGTCATTAATAATTTAATTAGAATTTAGATCTATCTCATCCAACTCTAGGTGAAGGCTCCTCTTGGAACAGTACGATACATGTTGTTAAATAGTGTACGTCACTTATTTACAATCATATCTAGCTGAGAATCTTCAGAATTTCAAGCAAACTTCTAAGAAGATGATCGGTTGAACTGGATCATGATGTAGAGTTGAAATATCTAGATGATGAAGATGTAGACCCATTTAAAGATATTTAGGTATACCTACTCTACATTATTATATAAAGAAAGTGATCAATGATGAGAGACTCAATTATGTATTTCGTAATTACTATTATCTTTTTTGTATGAGCATTATGCATCATAACTTCAGTCTTGAGATGTATAAACCAGATAGATCCATCTTAAACATGGATCTATCAAGCACCAAGAGGAATCCAATTTTTCTTGAGGTATTTTTTATCTTTATTTTTTTACACATTAAGAAAAAATTTACACCACAAGATATTTAATCGCACTTGATTCTTGATATATGTGGGTTTAAGATCAAATCAATAAAAAAATTATTTTCTTGTTTAAGCCAACATCATTTACATTTTTTTATGCAAAGGTCATGCTACATGTCGTTACACAATGTTATGTCTTACAATATCTCCCTCATACTAGGTTGTAAGCACATCGCTACTCTTGGTGCAATTATATAATGATTTCACTTCTAATGTTGTGATTCATAAATGGTTTTGATTTTTAAACCTGAATATGTTTCTTAAAATTCTAAAAATATTGCAATATTTTTTATACATGGTGTTTTCCCACCATATCAAGATCCTTGCTTTTAAAAAATATGGCGAATCCATATCCCTATCCAGCTGCTTCACATGTTGAACGAACCCATCGAGGAAGTATTGGTGCTAGTGCAATTGGAGGAACATGAGCCAGCGGAGGTGGATTTTCATCCTCACTGTCATCATCAGAAACTGGAGTTGGAAACCTGTCAAGGAAGCTGGAAGAAGAAGAAGAAGAAGGCACAATAGCCGAATCAGGCTTGCAGGCCAAAGATGGCACACCCGCCAAGTTAGGCTCGCAGGCCAAGAGATTTTCATCAAATTTAACATCTCTTCTAATGATTATATCATGAGAATGTGGCTGAATAAGTCTATAACCTTTTACATCTTCAGAATATCCAACAAATATGCACTTTCACTTTTAGGCTACAATGCTTTCCGTTTTTCATCCGGAATGTAAGCCCATGCTTCACAACCAAACACACGAAAGTGACTTTACATCTGGTTTAATTTTACTCCATGCTTCTTCCGGTGTTATACCCTGTAAAACTTTAGTGGGTGTGCAATTAACTATGTAATTTGCACAATTTATGGCCTCAGCCCAATATTGAGGACTTAGTCCTTTAGATTGGATCATACAATTAGCAATTTCTTTTAAAGTGCGGTTCTTCCTTTCAGCTACACCATTTTGTTGTGGTGTATATGGAACAGTGTAATGTTGTTGGATTCCTTGTTCAATGCAAAAAGTAGTGAACTTGTTGTTAACATATTCTCCTCCATTGTCAGATCTTAACTTAATAATTTGATGACCAGATTGTTTTTCAACAAGGGCCTTGTAGGCCAAGAACATGTTAAATACTTTGCTCTTAAGTTGTAATAAGTAAACCCAAGTGTGTCTGGAGTAGTCATCAATGAAAGTTAAGAAATATTTGAAACCAGAACAGGAAGCAGATGGAAGAGGGCCACACAAGTCACTATGCACAAGCTCCAAGGGAACCGAGGCGTGCCAAGAGGCACGTTCGTCTAAACTATCCCGATGATGTTTTCCGAGTACACAACCAGAACAAACACCATCCTTGCAAGATACCAGCGGAAGACTAGTCACAATATTGTCTTTACATAGTTGTTGCAATGAGCAATAATTTAAGTGACCAAATCGCTCATGCTAAAGTTTGCTCAAGTTATCACTATGAGCAACAAAAACTAAAGGAAATGGTGATGACCCAAAGTTGTTAAATTTGTACAACCTGGTAATATCATCAACAGTTCCAGCAGCAAGGACATTTTGAGGATTTTTAAAATTCTTGATTACAACTTGGTGAGGAGGAAACATCATAGTTTTACCTTCACCTGAATGAGTAATTTGATAGACTGATAACAAATTGCATGAAATTTTTGGAAGACATAGTACATCACTGAAATGACCATTTTCTACTGGAACTGTTCCAGATCCTACAACACTTAAAAATCTATCATCACCAACAAATACTTGTTTGGTGTTACATTCATGCATAGTAGAAAAGATGGATTTATCCTTAGCCATATGATAAGATGCTCCAGAATCAATGAGCCATTCATTTAAAGTAGAAAAAGAAGATGCAGTATAAGAGTAACCAGAAGCACAAAATGCATGTCCATGAGAGTTAGATTCTGAAGACGAATCTAGGCTAATGTGGTGCTTCTTCATTGATGTTTCCAAGGCTGCCATCTTCTTAAAACACTTAGATTCATCATGATTATCTTTCCCACAAAAATTGCAATGACGCTCAGTCTTCTTTCCTTTTTGCTTGGATCCTTTATCATTTTTTAAGGGAGGAGCTGACTGAGAGGGTTTGAGACCCTTGTTGTTTTGCTTTTTATTGTGAAAATTCTGTTTCTTGGGAGGCTTTGACTTTTCTTTCTGTTGGGACAATAAGGCTTTCCCAGATGTATCTGCATTGTTAATTATTCCAAGATGAATGAGCTTGTCTTGCTCTCTAATTAAGGAATCACAAAATGATTTAAGACTAGGCTCTTGATAGCTAGCTGCAGTCAAGGATTCTTTCATGGAGTAGAATGTAGATACAAAAACAGAATATGCAGGTCCAAGTTTGGAAAGAATATGATAAATACATTGTTTGTCTTCTTTCTTAATCTTGCATTCTGCACATAATAGTCTAAGAGTTTTATACTTAGATAAATAGTCTTGAATGCATGAAAAATCATTTGGATTCAAGGAAAGCAACTCATTCTCAAGTTGATGACCCCGAATTTCATTGTGTTTACCAAACACAGATTCCAACTTTTCCTAAGCTTTATCAGGTTCATCAATGCCAGATATGTGGAATCGCAAATCAGTAGAGATTGACATCTCAATCAATCCACGAGCTTCATCACATCTATTTGCCTATTTAATTTTCTTATCATCATCAGTGGCTTCTGTTTATTTCCCTGAGGTTATCCTGAATAGTCCCCTACTTTGCAGAACATCCTCCATACGAGATTTCCATGAGAAATAGTTAGAACTTGTAAATATAATATCACAAGGGGCGGCCATACTGTAAAATAATGGCTGAAAGAATAGAAACTAACTGTCTGGATGCAAAGAGCTCGAAAAAATATGCGGTCTTAAAAAAAAGGCCCTTAAAACAGATTTTGGATGATGAAGTTATGCTTGATCAAAGAAAACGTTGAAGATGTCCCCAATAGTGACGTGGCAGATATTAACTTGACCAACTAAAAAAAAAAAACCCCTCTTCCCAAGATCAACCTTTGACGATCACTTTTTACAAAAAAATTGCTTTGAAGTGACTCACTTTTGTAGAATAAGTGATGTTCACTTTTACAATAATGGAACTTTTTAAATAGTGCGACAATAAATTAAAAGACTTAAGTGACTCACTTTTATTTTATTTTATTAATGTGAGATGCACTTTTACAATAAAGTAACTTGAAAATAGAAATTGCATGCACTAAAAAGTAGCTTGATAAGACTTGAACTCAAGACTTATCAAGGTGTAAAGCAACTTTGGACCAAGTGAGCTAAGTTCAAAAGGTACGTAAAACTATGAAAAGAGGAAGGGGGTCTTTTTTTTTTATACTTTTCTCTCTCGTTTTCCGTGCTTGCTTTCTTTTTCTGCAAATCATAAAAAAAACTTTTTCCACACAATGGGGTTAGCTCTTGGTTAGCTTACCCGGAAAATCTACGTTTTCAAGTTTTCTCGTTGTTTCTGATTTGCCGTGATCGCACAAGGTGCACGGAAAAAAGCATACGTAACCGAGAAGACAACAAAAAAACTTTCCCTTCCTGTTTCTAATTCGTCGCGATCGCGCAAGGTGCACGGCAAAGAGCATACGCAGTCAGGGAAAACAACAGTCCGAGACTAAAACATAAAAGATCTACTGATAAACTGATAAAATATGAGAGATTTAAAAAAACAAATCCGTCACTGTAACATTATACCTTCATATTTGTCGAAATGGGTGTTTCTGGAGCAAACGAAAATGGTTTTCGATTAAACGAAAACTGTTTCCAAATGGAAATGGTGCTCCGAACGCAATGGAACAGCTCCCACGGGCCACAAATGCACAGAAAATCCAAAACCATAAACTTTTTCAAAGTTTCGGCAACACCGGTTCCAGATCTTGATCAAAACCAAACGCGGCTCTTCATAAAAGCTCTGATACCATGTTAGAGTACACAGGGTACTCCCAAAGGACCGAACACCAAGAACAACCGCTTCACACAAACAGATCACAGATCAATACACCAATGTTTGTCACGTGGTTAAAACCCTCGAAAGGAAAACAGTCCACGGCCCCAGCCAAATAGCTACTTGGAGCAATTTATTATGCAAAAGAAAGAAAGTTACATGAGCTTCTCATATTCGATCAACTAGCTAAGGGCCCTCTATGCTCTTTAAATAGAGATCATAGACCAATCGGGTGTTAAGCCACGGATCAATGGTAAGTATGATCTAAGAGAAGTTGAACCGTCGAATCACTCTATGTATAAAACATGAACATATTGTGACCATCGGATTAGAATATTTACAAATCCATACTAATGCATACTAAAGAAACACACTTTTACCTAACGGATATATTACACAAGTTGATCTTAACTAACTCTTAAGTGTCTAAATATCCTAACATCCCCCCTTAAAAACAACTTGGGATAGGATTTACAAAAGTGACACTATTAAGAGATGGAAGGAGGGATTAGAGCCTATCCCCCCTTAAGTAATTTATTAAAATTTAATTCTATTAAAAATGACTTCTAGAGTAGGTTAAGTAATTTATTAAAATTTAATTCTATTAAAAATTTGTTTCAACAAAGTCACTTAAGGGGTCGACTTCATGAGGATTGAATCATTTACTTTTTAATAAAAAATGCCAAAGTTGGAGGGATTAGGGGGGTTTAAGTATTTTATTAGATTTAACTTTGGTCTAAAAAATGTTGTAATAACTTTTTAAAAATGTCTTAACAAATAACCACAAGGGCTCAATGGTGGAAGAATGAGTGTTATAGCTGATTTTACCACACTTCGTAGATCAAACTTTTATGGCCTTCCATGTACCTCTGTAGACTCCTTAGACCCCCCTTGCTCAAATACCCACGTGTACACGCCGCTTTCGATCCAATACTTGCGTACATCAGGAAATGTGCATAAAAACAAAAAGATTTGGAGGTTTCCTCATTGAGTCCCAAATAACATGACTCTTGGCCTTCCATATGCCTGGAAACGCTCTGAATCGACCCTCCATTGTCCATTGGAGGGCTATATATTGAGCCTCTTGGATGCATTGAGGGAGGAGAATTTGGAGAGCAAGGAAACTATAGTTCATTGTTGCCTCACTTGTTTAAGCTTGAGTCTGCATCCCTTTGTCCCTTTGGAGTACACAGTGTTGCTCTTCCCAAGCTTGCCATTGCCTTGTAAGCTTGCCATTGAGATGGACAATTGAAGTAGTAGAGGCCCAGGGGGGGAATCGGATTCGACGAGGTGACGACAAAGTTTTTCACTGTTATATCTTTGTTTATTATTAATAGAAATATCCATTTCTCGTCCAATACGTGTGTATAACTATGAATATTTTGTCCATGGATGTAGTTATATTTGCTTATACATGATGGTTTATCTATGCTACAGTAGGCCTAACACTTTGATATATAGCATGCTTGTCTTGCTTGCTATTGTTGAGAGTGAATTATAAATACAAGCATGTTGGAAAACCTCAATAGGGATCTACATCAACCATTCGGAATAAGGTACGCTTTATATCCCTTAGTGTTAGATCAAGGTTACATGAACCAAGGAATAGATCGGAATCAGCCGAAGAATCGGATAGGGGATTCGGCAATTTCCCAAAAGTAGGAATCGAGGATTCGAAAACCTAACCCTAATTTATATTTTTTTTCAAGAGAAAAAAAACCTTTATTCATATGAATAACATGGACTGCTCCTGAGAGCTTACAATTCAACTTTGCTTACAAAGCTTACATCATTTCACAACCTATACGGCTTGCTTTGTCTTTTTTTCAACAGAACTGTTCTGCATACACATTTTACACCATCTTTCTTTCAGACGGACGAACTTGATGTTCATCATCCTATGGTTCATCTTTTTCTCCAGCGATGAAGCCTGGGTTGTCTTCTGTGCTCACACCAGACAACTTCTTTTCCACAAAAACAAAATTGTTCTGAAAATTGCGCAATCTTCACTGAACCCTGATCATACTAATAAGCCTGTCCATTTTTTAATCATAATTGGTTGTAAAACAAAAAGGATTCTCCTTCCCTGATGACCTCGCCTTCGATGATCCCCGACTGAATGGCTAAAGCCTGTTTAGACAACATATCAGCTTCTACATTGAATTCTTTGTAGATGTGATCGAACAGGATAACTTCAAAGGATGATTGTAAAGAACACATTGCTTTTAGCAAATTTTACAGGTGATTAGCTCTTATGCTGTTTTTTCCTTGAGCCCATTCTATAACCGTCTTGGAGTCTCCATAAATATGCAATTTTGCTATCTGTTTGTCCTTTGCTAACTTAAGAGTAGCCCAGAGCGCTGAGAGCTTAGCTTTACTGTTAGTTGCTCTACACAGGCCAAGCTTAAAAGAAATTTTGTTTGTTTCATTTAAGAAGACACCCCTCCAGCCCCTCCAATGGGGGGTCACCTTGATTGGCACCATCAAAGAAAGCCCACGAAATACTTTTGTCAATCACAGGGGTTGTTACAGCTCTTGTTTTTCCAATTTTGGGTGATGATCTATGTTCTTGTACTTTCTGCAGCAGCAGAGCTGAGGAGATATCAATTGAAGTCCACATATTCTTCAAAATTGCTTTATTTTGTGCCTCCCATATGGTGAATACAAATAACACAGGAAAAGCACTAAACTCACATACCGCTTTGTTGTTCCACCAATCTTTAGTTTCCTGCACCCATGTTCCTTCCAAGTTGATCATCCTGCCTTCACAGATTGCCCTTGAAGCATCAGTCCACACCTGACCTGCATATGGACATGTGCCAAAGATATGGGAAGTAAGTTATTCTTCATTCTTGCACAAAATGTAGAACTTTGGGCCCTAAAAGCCTCTTTTCCTCAAGTTTTCCCAAGTCAACAGTCTATTGTTTATTGCAAGCCAGAATGTGAGAATGGTTTTCAACAGACTATTTGAATCCCAAAGTCCCTGCCACCACCATGACTTTTCTCCTTCAAACTGCTCCAAAATTGCCACTTCTTATCCCTTTTTGGCTGTATAGTCTCCATCTATCGCATTCCTTGCCCAAATTACTTTATCTTGTGTATCTTCATCAAGAATACCGAAATTTAAATCCAGCAGGTTTATATAGTTATTCCAGCATTCAACATCATCTCCCCCCAGTTGTAGCTCAACAGCACCTTTCCACCTTGTTCTGCCTACCTAATTATGCTGCTGGATTTGGACATCCGCGAGTTTGAAGCACCTTTGCTCACTGAGCTTGTTCACGGCCATTAAGGGAAGCCTGTAGTCCTCCCCTGCTCCTGCCCAGGGGTCTAGCCCTATCCTAACACTTCTCTTGTTACCTATTTCCCAAGCTGTCCAATTACCAATAAGTGGAAAAGCTAGCACCATAGCTTTCCATCCCACGGACCAATTTTTGAATGAGTTGTTAAGGCTTCTGATCCAATCAGTCATATTCATGTTTGGACAGTATTTAGAGCAAACAACCCTCCCCCACAAGGTATCTGTATTTTGCACAAGCCTCTAGAGAGATTTGGTTGCCAACGCTTTGCTGAAGAGAGTTGGATTCTTAATTCCCCATCCTCCTAATTCCTTGGCAAAGCTAAGGAGGTCCATTTAGCCAAAGGAATGCCATTGGTTTGTTTGCTTGTTGTCCACAGGAATGCGAAGCACTTTTTCTTGAGTTTTGTCGGGATTCCTTTGGGAATGTAGGCTATAGAAGCCCAATAGACAGGAAAGCTCTGAAGCACAGCCTTAATTAAAATCAGTCTTCCTCCTCTGGACAAAAATCGATTTGCCCATGATGAGACTCGAGATTTTATCTTTTGATAGAGACACATCGCATAATTGTTGGGTTTGAGATAAAATCCTAGGTACTTGAAGCTTTCGGATATCAGTTTTGTAGGATAGGCTAGAATCTCTTTCGTCTTTTGAGCTAAATCTTTTGAGAACTCATTGTGAGCCAGCATCGATTTTTCTATATTAATCATCATCCCTGTAGCCTTCTTGTATTTTTCTATCAAAACGACATATTCCTTCAGGTTTTCCTCTTCTCCTATCCCGAACAACAGGACATCATCCACAAACAAG
Source organism: Pseudotsuga menziesii (assembly GCA_001517045.1). Classification (NCBI taxonomy): domain Eukaryota; kingdom Viridiplantae; phylum Streptophyta; class Pinopsida; order Pinales; family Pinaceae; genus Pseudotsuga; species Pseudotsuga menziesii. The sequence goes on along the minus strand of LPNX010364788.1, from coordinate 30,304 downwards.
GTGTGTGTTACTTCCTCCGTCCTTGACACTTTGACTCCTATAATTCTGCCTTCCCTCATTGCTTTGAGAATTAGCCTACTCATGGCATCAGCCACCAGGAGAAAAATAAAAGGAGACAAAGGACAACCCTGCCTTATTCCCCTAGTAGGTCTGAAAAAACCATAAGGTGATCCATTGATCAAGACTGCAAAGGAGGTGGATTGAATACACCCCATAATCCATTCCACCATCTCCATATTCATCCCTAATTGTATGAGAATCAACTTGATGAAGGTCCAGCTAACCCTGTCATAGGCTTTGGACAGGTCTAGCTTTAAGGCAAAGGCTCTCTACTTCTCTTTCTTAATGGTATGTATTGCCTCTTGGGCTAGAGATACTGCATCAAGAATTTGCCTGTTATACAGAAAGCCAAATTGTTCTTCTGATATTACCTTGCTCAAAATAGGCTTGATCATTTGTGCAATAACCTTTGCTATTACTTTATAAACCATATTGCAACAAGATACTGGTCTAAAGTCTTCAAAAGCTTCATCCTTCTGTTTTTTAAGGATTAGGGCTATGAAAGTAGCATTCATGCTTCCTAGCACCTTCCCAACCTTTCTAGATTCCTTGACTACTGCCAGAATGTCCTCCTTTATCTTGTCAAAAAAACCAAGAAAAAATTCTAAGGTGAACCTGTCAGGCCCAGGGGTCTTACCTTTTTGAAAGGAGTGTAACACCTGTTGTATCTCTTCCTCTGTTATATCTTTGGTTAGTTCTTCATTCATCTCTTATGCGATAGCCCTTGGGAACAGGTTTAGAACCTCCAGCATCTCGGCTATTGGGCATCCTTCTGGCTCTTTGAACAAGCCTTGAAAATGTTCCACTCTTGCCTGTGTTTTCTCCTCAAAAGACTTAGGCCAAGAACCTTGGACGGTCCTGATCTCATTTCCGAGGTCATTTGAGCAAAAACATGGGCAACTATGGGCTTCAGAGGATAAATGGACTCATCACAAGCAATTTCCCCTTTCATTTTACATGGATATATAGATTATTGGCTTAATGGCATTAAATTGAAACTTTTTCCTAAGTTTTAATTTAAAAATACCGAAGAATGGTTGGATTAATAAACAACGCATTACGAGAAATTCTCAGTGACGATTTAGCATGATGAGTCATTCTTGGGGTTTATTTGGAGGCTTCCTAGAGGCTTCAGATGAACAATGGACTTCTTTGGTAACATGGCACTCTCATACATGTGTCACTTGTTTAGAGGCAAATTCATTACATGATTGACATTTAGCGCATACAACTTTTTTTATTTACATGTGTGAATGAGAGACTCATCCTAGGAAGGCACAGATTGACTCTTTTTCCCACATGGCACATGGTTGACTCATCTTGCAGGCCACACTTGCTTAGGAGAGCACACTATATGTTGTAATGGTAAGTTTGATAACGTGAAATTTGGTTGGGTTGTTCATTCTTTAGAAGGTTGTCTCACTCAATCCTTTTTATTAATAATCTTGTGTTACAGTTTTCCCGCACTATTTATGGTCGGACATTATCTCTTGGCTGCAAATTCATGGTGTTGACGATGCATCTTGCATTAAAGTCCTCATGTACTCCCATATAACTTGAAAATATACTTGGACTAGTAATGGCAGATCAATATATTGCTTCAGCATGTCTTCTCCATATTATTTCAAACCCTCTTTGTT
>LPNX010364788.1:10036-28575 GCA_001517045.1 Pseudotsuga menziesii | reverse complement strand
CCCTTGTGCCAGAGGAGAACCAGCCTAAAGTGAGAGGAAGAGTTGTTGTGGTGACAATGGCAATCCTTTCTTAGTTCCCCTCAGGTTGCACTCATGTTTCAAGGGTTTCTCACTTAAGTGCAATTTTGGGTAGTAACAGTTCCTTTGTAAAAAATTTGTGTACTTGCAGATTTGAATGTCAGCTTCATGATTGAGTAGTTTCTTGAGCTAGTTATGCATGCCGATTTAACATAACATTGACAAGATTTGTTATGTGATTTAGCAAACATATAGAAGCCAGATGGGCAGATTTAATGCTCTAGTAAGTTATTTCCAGATTTGTGATATGCCTGAGAAGTGTGCCCTAAGGGACAAAACATATTTGCATTGAAGTACACTTGTTCGATATTTATTTTCTTGGGCTACCTTATGTATTTGGTTGAAGAGAAAAGAACTATTTGTTGTTGATATTCAATATTTCAGATTCAACCCTAAAGCTGAAAGCTCACAAGAAATTTATTTAAGAAACCTCAAGGTAGTGGGGGGGATTCTGAATTTGCAATAATTGCCTGACTTCGAATTTCTACATCTTTGGCATCCCAAAGTTCTTCTATGACAAGTTCAATATTGGTTTGTAATGGTACCTTGGGTTCAGGTAATACCCAGAAGCATGTATAAGTCAATGTAATTGCTTGTTACATCTATTATCAATGATCTAATAACCATGTATAAGTCAATGTAGTTGGCTTCCCATACATTTGTTTTATCCCAGTATGTTTGCCTTATCTGTGGATTGGCTTAATCCATGACCTCATAAAAGAAACCCATGGCAAATTTATCCAAATCCACCATCCGCAACACCTTAACAGGGGGCTCTGTAACTTTGACAATATATTCTTCTTTAGACCAAAAACCATTTCAAAAATCTTTTCTACAAATGTCTTTCCCATCGACCTTATTGACCCACCAAGATCTACTCCACTCATTATAAGAAAACATCTTCCTCAAGTTCTACTCCCAAGAAATGAAAGATTGCAATGGGAGAAAATTGTTCCAAATCTGATGATGATAGGCTTAACAAGATCCCTCCCACTATGTCTTTCCTCGTCAAGTTCAATACACATGTGGTTGTAAATGTATTTGGCAATGCATTTGGCATGATATACAACCTTCTTAACTAACCTCAATTTACCTATATCATCAAGCATGATATCTAAGTACTGTGCAGCACATGAGGTTTGTCATGTGTTGAATGTGAACCACTGAAAAGGATATCTGGATCATAACAACATCTGGCCGTGTATTCAAAAGTCGCAACCTTGTATTGCTTCTTCTAGTAGCTATCAATGATGGAATGAATCTCAGTGCCACTGGTAGAGCTTGAAAGGAGTGGATAACAAGCATCAATCTTTGTCCTCTTTGTTGTATATTTTTCATGGATTGGAGCAACATATCTAGAGGGATCCCTAACATGAAGGTGACGGTTAGTGAAGGAGCCTTCAAAACAGGGGTAGGCCTTCAGAGCCTTCACAACTAGGTAGCTTGCAAGCTCTATCCTTCTTCCTATTTCATCATCCATCTCTTCTATTTCTTCATATTTTTCAGTAGACTCTACCATTCCGTATCTAATATCTACAATAAGTCATGCCCTCAAAGAACTGATTATTGTTCTTTCAGAATGGTCAACAAGGATTGAGAATTATGTACTGTGATAAAATATAAGTTGCAAAATGGTTATCAAATCCCCATGTTTAACCTGGTATTTAAAAATACATTTACTATGAATGTCACATTTGCATTTTAACTTACCAAAGCAGGTGAAATATTACAAATAATTGTTGTTTTTGCATTACCACCCAATGCAGGCTGTAAAATTCAAGTGAGTTTGCTATCACGGTATTGCACATGTCCTATGCAACAAATACAACACAGAAACAATAAAACATGGACTATAGAACCTTCAACTGCAGATAAGTTTTACATTCTCAAGTGAGCAACTCTACAATAAAGGGAAATACTAAAACAATACATTAAATTCTTTTTTAACGGCTTCCTCACGCATAGTAACTTAATGAAAAAAAGATTCTAATGACACTCAGAATATCTGTGTATTCTACTTGCAATGTTATAATAAGTAACAAAGATAGTGGTTACCTCTGGGTTTCAGCACCTTCACTTAGCTTGTTGATCACTGTTCCTAGTGTCATTAGACTCTTATTTATGTGTGATCCCTCCTTCTGATACAAGTCAACTTTGATGAGATATGTATTGATACAACCAAAGTCAAATAGATGCAACAAATCAGCATGCTACAAATAATCAGTATAAAGAGGAAAGTTATAAAACATAGAGCAATGTTAACTGGGGCTTACTACGACTAATACACGAACAACATCACATGACAAGCCAACATAATCATCTTCGTTCTTAACCCTGCTTTCAATTACCTGACACAAGACTATCATTATTAACATGACCAGCTTCTTCAATTCCTGGAGAAGGAAAGAGAGAAATGAAGCAAAGAACTCTATTAAGGTGTACAACATTAACCTTGTAAAATATCACGGACAAACCTGCTAGTTCATACCAAATTCCAAAAATACAAGCCTTGAATTTTATTCAGATTGTATAATATCAACGATATACACTCAATGCTTACAATGTAGTTGGTTCATCATGTTTAACAGCATATCATAAAATGAGACTAACCATGCGACAAAATAGTGTGAGATCTGCTGCTGTAAACATCCATGTTTGTCTCTCCTATGTGATAGTGAGCTGTAAATAATGAAAGTCCTCAATATCATGTAGAGCCAATTTCATTGCAACCTTAAATCAAATAGAGAAATAAGACTCGAGAAGTCACATACATTCTCCAGACTCTATAAGTTGAAGGACCTACTCAGGGGTTGCAACAATTTCCTCTCTCAAGCCAGCTACAAAGATTCCACGCTACAGAGAAGAAAAGGTAAGCATTAAGCTACAAGCCTGTCTAAGTGAAAATACTTAATTTATATTGTGAATGTTTTAATATACCTCCACACTCTCATGTATTTGCAACTTTCGATGTTCAGGAACCAATAAGTCATTAATCTCCTCATTGTAAATTTCCATGTAAGACCTGCAAAGAAGGAACTCCCTATCCTCTGTCTAAAATTAAATCCAAAAACACAAGTCCAGAGAAAAAATTAGACATCAATTTAATGGAAACTTACTTTCCAAGCATAATGTAGTGATACACTACCATCAAAATATCACTGTAGACAAATTCCGCAAAATATTTTTGTGGTTAATATAACAGAACATACAAGCATTAAGCAACTAAGCTGGTAAATTCATATGCACCAACTTTCTGACAATGGGAAATGAAGCCAGTTATATGATAGATATAAATAACATTTAAATAAATGGTATCAATATTTGTTTGCCTATTAAAATCTTGGACTTCCTTGTTGAGACTCAACAATAATTGCTATGGAAACCCAAGCAATGGAATAACAATCCTCTTATGTGCATTTATCATGTATTATCTAAACTTTAAAGGGTGATTGGATTTTCTGTTCTTAAAAAGTAGTTCAGCTACAAAATCTACTTCCCCTGATCAGTAGCATATAATAACCTCCAGAACAGTATTACGATAATATCTTGCTCTCTATGCCTCAAAAAGAACGTAGCAACCATTCAATGAGATAGTAATTGTCCATTCACACAATGAACACAGTTTGAAGAAAAAAAGAATAAAATAAAGAAAGACTATGACAATGCTAAGTCGCTTGAAGCTTGGAAATGGTTTCAGTGTCCAATACAAGTTTAAGAAATGGAATATTCAAAGTCCTTCAGTAGACATGTTCTCAACTATGTTGGAAGGGGAAACTCATATGTCTCTGCTGTGTGCAAGTATGTACGATTATATGATGTAACGTTTTGTGAACATAAAAAGAATATTGGAAACATAGAAACGACATGTAATATATATAGATCCCCGGAGCCCAGTGGGCTAGAATGAGTGGTTGAGTGCTTTGAACTCCATGCAAGAGCTCTCAGGAGTTAGTTTTTGTAGCATCGTGTTACAGGACAAACTCGTAGGGCTAGTGTCCAATAGATAATGCAAGGAGAGTGTGACCCAATGTCACCTCAGCCACACTCCCAACTACTTCAGAGTGTCGTAACCTCCAAGGGAAGAGCCCTCTTCGCTATATCTGCCAAAACACTTAGAAACCAAACTAGATCTTCTATGCAAAGCGTGTTAGTGACCAGTGCCTTTAAGGAGTCAGATAGAAAATGAAGAGAAGAAATATTGATGTGGTATGTCAAACCAAGGTGGATGTATTACTGTCTTCATAAATAGTTATCTTGGAGATATCAGCATTGAATAAGTAGAAAGCAAAATCCATAAGCACTGCTGCACAGGTTCAATCAAAGATATTCCCACAATAAGCCAACAGTAACCATCAATTTATGACAATGATCGGTAGTATATTTCAGGCAAATATTTCAATCAATGACTTTCCGACAATATTAGCATTCAAGTAATACTTGACAAACTTAGATATCAACCAAACCAAATGAAATTTGAACGTTTTAACTATATAGATCAAGTCTAATATATGAAGTTATGAACTCTGAAGCATGCATACAGTAACAAATCCAGTCCCTTATGTAACTCTATGTTAGACAGTATTGAGGACTTATTTATAATTGCACCAATGCCAAGAATGTGATGTCAATCCTATTTAAGGGGAGTCCTGTAGCACTTATCAATACTTTAATAAGAACAAATTTAACCTCCTTGGTTATGCAAATAAACAGTTCTGTAGCATTTCAATTTTCCCACATATCATTGCCAAATTAAGTATTCATATGGAACTTCATTTAACATGTACTCGGGTATCCTTTGCTAATCCTTTATGTCTTTCTGATGTCTTGCCTTGTTGCAGGCTTTTGGGCAGCAACAAAAATGTGGCAGGCAGCTTGAAGACAGGCCTGGGATGGAGGTAAAGGAGGACTGAAAGGTCGAAGATTAGGACTGGTAAGAGCTGGACAAAAAGCAGCCAAAGGGCAAGAAAGGAGACAAAGGTTTGACAGAGGAAGGAGAGAGGGTTACTAAGGGTATAGAAGGGAGGAAAGAGGGAGGACTGGATGATGTAGGGCAGCAAAGAGAGGTCGCAGCCCTTTAGGGATTAAATTTTGCAAAAAAAATAATATTTTTGGGGTTTTAAAGAATTTTGAAATTTTAGGGCTCCCACTAACTTTACCCTAGGATTTTCTATGGGTAAATAGACAGGCCGAATTTGTAGGAGGGCCCGAATTTGTAGGATTTTCAAACATAAAATTGCAGACCTACTCCTAACCCTAATTCTACCATGGAAATGCAAAATTACACATGAAAATGCAAGCAAATTTGATAAATTTTGATTAAACAAGGGTTTTCATGGATGTAACCCTAAACCGCAGGCCTAGAGGAGAGGTGACCAGCCTCCCTCTTCGAGTAATCTTCTCTTTGCCTCCTAAACTAGGGATTCCTACAACAACCTCTAGGGTTCATTATAGAAGTCTAATCTAAGGCAAAATTAGAGATCCGAGGCCAAACTAGGGCCTAAATAAGAAGGCCTAAATAAAAAAAGAAGATAGAAGCCAGATAAGAAGGCCTAAAAAAAAATGTTGCTCTATGGCCACCATTCAATCATCAAGAAGCAAGCAACTCACTTACCTTCACCAAGCAAGGCTAGAGCCTCAACGCTGGAAAAATGTCACCGATGTGGAAAACAAGTAGGGGGTCATGCAACCCAGTGACCCGCCCCTAGGAGCCCCGGACACCAACCCCAAGGTTAAAAACCCCAACAAAGGGCAGCCAACAATGCCATTAAGCCACAGTACTCCTAAAGACAAAATCAAGGGGTCTGGCCATAACCATTCCTTAGAAAATGTATATAATTCCCCCATCCTGGCCCTTGAGAAGAAGAAACACCCCCTTTCCTTGGGCAGATATCAAGAAGTGCGTCGATACAGGTACAACATAACACATCGGATAGGTAATTCTTCGCGCAAGTTGTCATTAATGATTCTCGGACTTAGGAGATTAACTTTAGTAAAGTGAACTATTAAAATAAATGTACTTTTGTGGTTACCTTATGTAAAGTGAACTAGAGGGCCCATGGTTTTGGCCCTAGGTATTTGCATATTGTAATGTTATAAAACGCAGCTTAGCTTAGAGGAAGACAACAACAACCACACAAAATGAGTGAGTGAGATCTCATTGAGTGGGTGGAGAAGGACTTCCATCCAACTGTGGAGGGCAAGAGCAGAGGAAAAGGAGCAAGGGAAGGTCAAGGGTTAGCATCCAGCAAGATCTAAGGACTGATCTTCAGGTGTGAAGGCTACCATTATGCCATTGTAATTATGTAGTGGGCCATTATCCCTGGATGACAACCCATGATTTATATAGTTAATAAAAATCATTTGTTGTTGGTTTTTCCCGGTTTTCCAGGGTAAATCTAAGTGTCAAATGTGCGTGCGATTTCCTCTGTTTAATTCTGCTGCGTAGTTTTGTTAAGATTCAGTGTATTTCTATTTAATAATTTACTAAGGAATTATTCGAAATAGTAATCAGATCTAGGTTTGGACAGGTACTTCATCGAATAGGGACTTTTGCATAGGCCAGGTGTCACACATGCAGGAGTCATCCAGAAGACCTCTCTAGGAGCTTTCCTGAGAAGGCAAGTGACTCTTATGTTTTAATGGATAAAAGTTGACTTAAGTTGTGTCAACTCATACCCCTTGGAACACTGCAATGTTCTAAAAGAACCAAAAAGTCTGCAATCTATAATAAAAGTTGATCATTTGGCCAATACTAGAGTGATAATAATCATTGATCATGAGATCTAGGGCCAAACTCTGAAAAATGAGACCTAGTATTGGTCTCGGGCATGTCTGGAGCAAATATAAGCATTGTTGTTTTTTGAGTCACTGCCTTGGGAACCATGTTTGACTTAGGCAACCAGGTTGACAAGGTCAAAGTACCCAAACTACAGGTGAGACACTGTATATTACTGTATCAATATGATCCTGCATGTATCTGAGGTAAGAAATGCTCCAATGGTGTATATCAAAACCTAACTTAAGTCATGCTATTCAGAATCATGGTGACAACAATAATAATAAATAAGATATATCCGAGTCTTTGAAAGATCTTAGAACCTTCTGGAAGTTTCTTGTGCATGTCATGCTTACAAAGTTTAAACAGTGTACTAGTGTTGGGTGAGGGTGGAAAACAAGACTAAGGTAAAGTGAGATGACTTATTGCCGACTTTGACCATATGATCTCTCATAATGATAGCAATTACACACGACCACAATGACAAATACATGACAGATGAACAACAGGGCATTGTGGTGTCTCACAAGTGGATGAGCTGATCTAAAAAGAACCCATTAAACTCCAACAACATGTCTATGGCTCACATCCAAGCTAAGAAACAAGCTCCGTGAGGATCTTTACGAGGACCCTTGTGTTCAGTACACAAGAAACTATAGTGAAGAGATCCTAGGGGACACTGTGAATTAGCAGTCCCTTGCCCCATCTCACATCAAAACCCACAAGCTCCGTGAGGAATTAATCATTACATTTATATAGCAATCAACACTCTTTAGATTCAGCATTTATCTATCCACTACTTTTAAGCCTTTCACAATTTCACTTTATAGCCCTTTTTTTAGCTGTCTAAAAACACAGTTTGCATTTATTTGAGAGCTTTGCATTTCAACAGATAGAGCTTATAACACATTATGCATGTAATGATGGTAAACATTTTCCGTCGAGTTTTAGCTAACACTCTTCAAGCAACCAGGGGGGAATATCCACAGTCAGGACCAAACATCGAGGGCAACCGACCAGAGGGGTCAAGGCTTCAAAAGCCAACTCGCTTAAGCTCAAAAACCAACACCAGCGGGTTCTCTTGGCCCAGAAGGATCAAGGCATCAGCAAGTTTTGTTGTACAACACAGAGCCGAGACCCAAAACAACACAGGATCCATCATGCATAGGGGTCAAAGTGGGGAAAGTGATCTTCAATCTCATAGGTCTCAATCAAACCAAAGTCGTGGGATGAGAATCAACCATGGATGAACTGGATGGATGGGTACAAAAGACACATGGAGCCAACATAACAGTAAGTTTAACATTTGTATAAAGCATGGCATGAGCAACAGTCTTCGACATTGAGTCCTTTGATCAGCCTTAGGCTTTAGCACAAGTTTAAGCATTAGTATACATATAAGCATAGCTCACCATGATTATCAAGACAAACCTAGGTGTTTAATATACATCACGAAGCAAAAACAAACCAAGGAAACATATACCTGATCTCATCACATATTTCTATCTCCATTTTATAAGCCCCTCTGTAACCGTGTGTACCATATATGCTCTACTACTCTGCTCAAATGAACTAGGTCATCACTAAAAGCATCTCAATGGACTCGTGAATCTTAGTCTTGGCAAGGAAACTCTGCTGAACAAGGCCCCGAAATGGCTAAGGCTGTAATGATCCATGCTAAAACCCCATGTGAATGAATAGCTCGAAAAAATAAAGAGATCAATCTGTATGTTGCATCATGGGTAGCCCAGCTGCAATATATATGTGATAACATAGCCTTCCCAAGTTACAGTCGCTTGTGTACTCAACACAAGAGGTTCTAGAAAAGATCCTCACTGAGCTTGAGCCAAGCTTGGATGTGAGTTGTAGAGCACCTCGTTAGAGTCTAATGGTGGTTTCCCAAGCACTTTATTCTATGAGACACTGTCATTCCCTATTGTTCTCCATCATGTTTATGTCAAAGTGGCCCTTGTATCCCCTTGCTTGTCTAAAGGATCTCAACATTCAAAGTACAAGTCCTACCCTTTCCTTAAGCCTTGATTTGATCACTTCACCCATTGCTAGCAGAAAGACCAAGACTGTAAGTGTGCATACATTGGAGGCTTCATAAGAGGTAACAAGTCTGCTCAAATTAAGCCTATTTTACTTGTGTTTTAATTATTGGATCATAATCACTCATTGCTTAATGTTGTAGTTGGTTTACTAATATAAATAAGGGAGCACCATGACATCCGTTGTGCTTGCAGGTCTTCACATGTTACTTTCTACCAGATGTGGACCAGTTTGACTTGGTCAAGCTAGTTTGTCCAAGCCAAATTGGGGTCCCAGGAAGTTTGGATTCAAGATTTGTGATTTTTTGGTTTTTAGAGTTTGCTAGAATTTTGATTTGCAATATTATTTGGTATCTTTTTCTTAGCATTTCTTCTCTCTATCTTGAAAATATTTTAAGTTTTGTTGCAGCATTTAGATTTTGTTTTGCATATCGGTGGGCAGGGCATCTTGTGCACTGAGAGTTCATTTTGTTCGTGGAGGAAAAACAAAGCATTTAAGTATTCTTGCAACCTCTCTCTATTTACATTCTTCAATCTATAGTCAGCTAAATAAACATAACCAAAAACCCTAGAAATTTACAGTTTTAAAATTAATTGCTAAAAATTATTTTCCTTTCAAACCCAAGTCAAAAATAGTGTTAAAACCTTAGGGACCAAACCCCGTAATTTTTTACTCCTTTAAACCCTTATAGGCACTAGCCTTCTTAGGTAGGGTGCGCCCTCATTGGACTGCCCATGTTTTTTGGGTGTGGGGTTTTGAATGTGCTTTTTACATGCTTTACTTTGCCAATCTTACATCCTAACTTGCATTTCAAGTGCTAGACTTAAGCAATTCTCTTATCTCGTAGTTGTCTCACGCACTAGTTAAACCTCACTCATCTGCGACTTTGCCATCTTTCATGGCACTTAATCCATACTATATTTCTTTCATTACTTATCACTATTGGGATACTACTTCATCAAGTTGAGTCCTTCATAATATTACTAATCCCTTCAGTCTCCTACTTGATTTGGGTTTGATTAACAAGGCCACATTATTTTGGACTTTTCATCTATTTGTTTGCATGTGTGTCTTGTTGTTAGTCACTTAGCCTTCACAAGTTAGCTAGGGTCTCCCCCTTCGCTTAGCTTCAGCTTGGCCTACAGCGAAGAGAGCCTCTTCCGGTGTGACAACTGCTTTGGCAGTGGTTGAGGCCCTTTCGGGTCACTTGGTCTGGCTACCTATCCTCTGCCCATCCTGGATAGGATCTCTCACAAAGGCAGCCACAATCTTTGTAATAACAGGACTTTTGGCTCTGAGAATATTGGAATACAAAGAAAACTTTTGCAGATCTCTTGAAACCATTGTGAATGTTTTTACACATGATTGTTACACCTATTGCTTAAGACATTTTAGTGGATCTTTTATGCTATAGATATCTATTTTGTGGAGGTCGAATTGAATTCTTACAGGGTAGCGACTTGCTTGGAGGAAGATTGTGAAGACGACTTGCATCATTTCTTGAAGTGGATCGTTTCATCTTTCAAGGAGTGATGAATTGTTATTCATGCATTGAATATTTCTCTTTGAAATGACTTGCATAGTTTCTCTTTCATTTGTGAATAAAATCTCACTCCAATAATTTGCTTTTGCAGGTGAAAAGGGCAAATCTCCTCCTTTGGGCAACACGTTTTTACTTCAGAGCTACTAGATCTCACTTTAAATTGTAACTAAGTGGAAGTATCATCAATGTACAAGGCAGTCGCAAGTATTTTTAGGTACGATCTACAAGGTTATTATTGATCTCCTTATTTTTATCCATTTGTCATTTAAAACCCTCAGTTTATAGATCTGATAGATCCAAGGATTATTTTGGTTTTAAAATACTTGGCTATTATTTGGATGCTAGCAGTCTCCAATATAACATGCCATCAAGAGTGTGCACTACTCTAAGCATGTTAGAAGGAGATTTCACCCAAGAAGGGTCCATGAAGTGTTGTGCAACATTACAGGATAAATCATACTACATGAGCCTACTATCAATAAAAGAACCATTTTACATGCTCAACAATTTCTAGGAATCTAAATCTGAATCAAAACATATTCAAAAACAACAAGATCTAATCTACCAGAGCATGTAAAATAAAAACTTATCTTTTATTGTTTTGTGGGTGGGCTCCCACTGCCTTCTAAGAGAGTCCACCGATCTTCATATGCTGGGAGTCCTTCGCCACATGGATCTTCATCTCATCGCCTCAACATAGGAAGTTCTAGAAGAACTCTATGATGATCCTCATTCTTTGGCTTCTTTTGAGATGTGTCATTTTAACATCTACAGTCGAGGCTTCATGCTTTCTCTTCTTTCAATCTCTACAATCTCTGGCATAGTGTCCAGGTTTTATTGCATGTGTAGCAACGGATGCGTGAAAGAACCTTCTTCTTCTTCTAGTCTGAACTGGGACTTGATCTTCCACCCTTGTCTTTCTTGCCATGGAACTTCTTTCCCTTACCCTTTCCTTTCTTGACATGAGACGTAAGGGCTTGACTTTCTTAATGTCGGGTGCCATGCATCCTACTTCTCACTACAAGACTTTGAATCAATGCTTCCCAAGACGGAGGGAGACCATTAAAAGTGTTCATGACAAGTTCTTTATCACTAACAGGATCTCCAATAGTGCTTAGTTGGTTCTTCAATTCTGAGATCCTCATTAAGTAAGAGAAAACCGATTATGATCTTGACATCTTGAGGTTCGAAAGTTGATTCCTTAGGGCAATAGCATGGTTGATATTGCTATCTTGGAATAGCTTCTTTAAGGCTTTAAACATCATCCTCGTGTCGTCTTCTCATAGATCTAAGGGACCAATGGTCCTTCACTGAATCTACCGAGATTCTCCTTACCCTAGCATCGTTCTTTCTCCACTGGCCTTCTTGGCTTCCCCTTCAAGTTTTGGAACATCTTCATTCACAAACTTCAAGAGATCATTTTCTTCCAGGATCAAAAGAACCATAGACTTCCATGAGTTGAAATTGGAGTCCCAGATTGCTAAGTTAGAGATCCTGTCCATGGCTGTTTTGGAGGCTGCAATTTACCAGCCCTCTCTCTGGCTTCTTCTGCCTCGCCCCTGGCTGGTTGGTAAGCTCGGCTCCTACAGCACACTTTGTTTTCTTTTTCTGATTTGCTAAGCTTTTCCTAGGATGTTTTTAGGCTTTTTTGGCTTTTTCCTGCTCCCGTCTAGATAGGGTTTGCTCCTCTGGTTTGCAGAGTGACATTTGCGCGGATAGCTACTTGGAGTCCCTCCCCTGCTATGGGGGACTAGTACCAACCAAGTGCATCAAAAAGTGGGAAGGACGTCGCTATATGGCTGTCTGCGCAGACCCTGGGGGTTTTCTCTGTGCCTTTGCTGTTTTTTCTCCTTCGTCTGTCTAGGATTGGGTTTTTATCATTCTGCCTGTTGGGTTTGTGATATACTTGACTGAGGTTAGGATTTCCTTTCCCTTACATCCGTTATTGCTCCCTTTCTCTGATTTGTTATTCCTACCACCCTGCATGGCTTTGCGTCGTCTTTGGAGTTGACCCACGTCTCCCTTCTTATGATTTCACTGTTTGTGGCCTTTCCTGTCACCGGGTTGACCCGGGATTCACGTTTCACGTGGGTCTGGGTTCTCTTTGTGGGTCGGGCATCTTCTGCCTCTCCATCTCTTGGATTCTGGGTACCCTTGCTGAAGGGCGTATTCACTTTATCTTTTTTTATCTGGGTCGCCTTTGCCTATGCGCCGTTGACTCTATTGCGCTGCTTTCCCTGTATGGTAGATTCTTGACTCGTTGTGGGGGTTTGTACCATACCCTATACTGAAGGGGTTGTTCACATTATCATTTTTTATCAGGCTCGCCTTTTCCTTCGCGCCGTTGACTCACAGGCGCTACTTTCCCTGTATTGATTGATTCTTGGCTCGTTGTGGGGGTTTGTTTCATACCTATTAGGGTTGGCCTGACATCAGCAGTCATCGTGGTTGTCTTGGGTGTCACCTTGTCGGTTTTCTTCTGTCTTGGTCTATTGAATATGTCCGGTGAATTGGCCAACTCACGCTTCCGCAGAAAGAGGAACACAAAAAATATCAAAGCTCGGGAGGGCCGTTACCGTTTTGTGCTCGGACACGATATATTTTTGGATAGGGTCTCTTCTCTTTGTACCAGAGCACTGGTGGGGCGCGTTGAGTATGCTAGCCTGAACAAAGCGGAATGGGTGGAGTGGGCCAATCTGCATTGGAAACCCCTGATTGACTATGTGCCCACAATCAGTCTTCTGTCGCGGGGCTAGATCACCTTCGTTTTTCTTGAAGAGGCTCACTGTTCTCGCATTCTGGAAGGGACCTGGCACATAGGGAATGGGTTTTTGGTCCTAGGTCGCTGGCATTCGGATTTTGATCCTCTTCTCGAGCGAATTACTAAACGCCACCTATGGACTCTTCTTCCACAGCTTCCTTTCCCGCTCTGGAATAAACAGGTCTTGGAGGGTGTCGCCAATACCATTGGCCGCTTCATTGCTGTTGAACCCGATTTTCTCCTGGCTTTCGATAAGCGGGTTGCTCGCGTACTGGTGGAGTTGGATGTGTCTTTGGGTTTGCCAGCTAAAGTAGAAATTTTATGTGGAGAACGACTATTGGTCCAGAAGCTGGATTATCTTAGGGTACCCTTCAGATGCAGTATTTGCCACGATACGGGGCACTTACGTCGTCACTATCCTTCCTTTGGCACGAGAACTCAGTCCTCGGATTCTGATCTTCATCAGTCGGAGGGTACCTTACCTACATCAAATTCTCCTGGCTGTCACATAGGTACGGTCTCTGCATCTCCTTTTCCTACAGATATTGTTACTGAGGACTTTTTACAGGACGTGGATGGTCTTATTCTCTCGCATAAGAAAGAGGTATGTCAGCCTGCGATTTCTTCTCCCCTTTCCGGCTCACCTAACCCTTCCCTCCTTGATCCCGTCCCTCATACTGTCTCTGTCTCCCCAGTCATTCATGCCCATGCTCCCACACTGTCATCCGTTGAGGCACCCGATTCCAGCTTTCAGAAAGCCTCAGTCCCATCGCTGTCTTCTCTTACTGACTTCCCTCCCTTATCGGCTGGTGCTATATCCCCTTCCTCTCCCAATCATATATCCAATCCCATTAACTCACCCTCCTTCTCAGACCCTGCCCTTAAACACTCTCTTTCCATTTTTACAGCATCCACTCCCACCACACCATCGACTCTCCACATTAACTCAGTCAGGTTTGCCAATGTCACGATTAGAAAGAAAAAAGGGAAAAAGAAGGGTATGCAGAAAGATCTCTCACCAGAGTCTCCCCCATACATACCCCTCTCAGCTCGTTTGTCGAAAACAGATCATATTCTCTCACCCAGGGGACTTAGAGCAATGTCTCCCCTCAGCGGTGACCCAAGAAAATTGTATCCCTTAATGTCAGGGGTTTTGGAGGCAAATCCAAGATACACCGCCTCTGTTCTCTCTTCCTTTCTCTCTGCCCTGATATGATTCTACTACAGGAAACTATGTGTTGTGCTTTTACTGCTTTGAAGGCTTTCTCTCAACTTTTCCCATCTTGGGAGTTTTGTGCTGTGGGGGCTTCCGGTCTCTCGGGGGGCCTTTTGACTGCCTGGAACCCCCATAAGGTCAGGTGCAAAGCTTTCCACACTTGTGTGGGCATCCTCATCCATGCCTCCTTCTGGGGACTCACTTACCCTCTTTCGATTCTCAATGTGTATGGACCTTACAGAGATCAGGAAACCTTTTGGGATAGAGCTATGAGGGGTGGGCACTTGGGTTCACATAATCTGATTCTAGGCGGTGACCTTAACCTTACCCTCAACTCTGCTGAAATATGGGGTAAAAAGTCCTCACCAGACCCACTTTCCCATCATTTTTCTACCTTTTTTGACTCTCTTGGTCTTATGGACATTGCTCCACAGTGCTAGGGTCCTACTTGGCGTAATGGGCGTCCAGGAGATGATGGGATTAGCAAAAGAATTGACAGGTTTTTGTTATCCAGTTCCTTCATTCCCCTATTGGGTGTCCATCGTGTATGGACACATTGCTCTGATATTTCTGATCACTTCCCTATCGTTTTGGAATGGAACAAGGCTAGAACCTCTTTCAATTACCCTTTTAAGTTCAATCGCTCTTGGCTGAACGACCCTACTTACACCTCTTGGCTCTCTTCTTCTTGGTCTCACCTTAGGCAGGATGACTCAGTCTCGGTCCTAAACTCTCTCCTTTGGAAACTACGATCCCTCAAATCTGATTCCAAGGAATGGATTAACTCCAGGCAAATCCAGAAAGACTCGGCACTCTCCACTGTTGAACAGGCCATTGCCTCGCTCTTAACTAACTCCTGCCATGGTATTATCTCCTCGAAGGAACTGGACCAACTTACTCTCCTCAGATCTGACAGACAAAAAATCCTGGACCATACCCTTCTCATGTGGCAATTGAAAAGCAGATCAAAATGGTACCTTGAAGGGGACTCGAACACCAAGTACTTCCACCTTCTAGCATCGGGTCGAAGGAATCAGAACTCGATCTGGTCTCTACTAGATGACTCGGGAGCTTCCATTGAAGATGAGTTAGCTCTACATCCTTGGGAATGAGACATTTTGCAAACATATTCAAGGATGATGGGGGTACCTGTATTTTACAACAACTCAAGGTTATTCAACTCTTTCCTCGTATGATTCCAGAGGAAAATGCATCAGATCTTTCCTGTCCCGTCACTTTGGAGGAAATAGAACATGCACTAAAATCTTTTAAAAAGGATCGTAGCCCAGGCCCGGATGGTTGGCCTGTAGAGTTCTATTTGTACTTTTTTTATCTTCTGGGAGGTGAGCTCCTTTCTGCTGTGGACTCAACCAGAGTTTCTGGGGTCATCCCTGCTTCCTTGAATTCGACATTCATAGCCCTCATCCCCAAAAAAGATAATCCACAGTCCTTTGCGGACTTCAGGCCCATCTCTTTATGTAACCTCCTGTACAAACTGATCTCCAAAGTTATAGCGGTCCGGTTAAAACCTTTCTTAGATTCCGGCATCTCTCAACAACAGTATGGTTTCCTTAAAAATCGGCAGATTACTAACCCTATTGGGATACTTCAGGAATCCCTCCACACCACTAAAACAAAAAACCTTTGTGCCTGTCTCTTGAAGATTGATCTGATCAAGGCCTTTGATCGAGTTAACTGGTCTTTTATCCGTCTTATTATGATTCAGATTGGAGTTCCTCTAATGACTGTCAAGTGGATTATGGGTTGTCTCACCTCGGCTACTTTTGTTGTGCTTATCAATGGGATCCCCTCTGACTTTTTCCCAACCTCCCGTGGTATCCGCCAAGGCTGTCCCCTTTCCCCCCTTCTTTTCATTTTGGTTATAGAAGGGCTCAGTCTCCTCATTGCAGATGCCCGTAATAATGGTCTTGTTAGAGGTATTCAGATATCTCCTACACTTGCTTTAACTCACTTGCTCTTTGTTGATGATGTCATTATAATGGGTTCTGGTACATTACAAGAATGGGCTGCTTTTGATGTTATTCTGGAAACATTTTGCTCAGCCTCTGGTATGTCCATCAGTATGGATAAATCTGTTCTCCTGCACCATAATATTGCTGAACCTGTACTTCTTGGTATCTCCAGAGCTTTGCCCTACAAATTGTCCCCCATCACCTTGGGTCTTACCTATTTGGGCTTTTTCATTAAGCCCCTTAGTTATAATACTAGGGACTGGTACTGGCTGGTGCAAAAATTTGAGAAGAAAATTAATCTCTGGACTCATAAGATGCTCTCATTGGGTGGTAGGCTGATCCTGGTTCAGTCGGTTCTCAGCAGTATACCGGTTTATTGGATGGATCTGGCCCCTATCCCGTCTGCGATTCTAAATAAGCTCAGAAGCATCTCCTTTGCATATTTGTGGGGTTCCAATGGTAATACTCGCCGCTATCATCTGGCTAGTTGGTCTGATTTATCCTGGCCTAAAAAATTTGATGGGTGGGGCATTAAGAACTTTTTCTGGTCTAGTATGGCCCTTCGATTAAAAACTTTTTGGGAGGTTCTGTTTTGTGACAGTTTGTGGCACCGTGTCCTCTCTGCCAAGTACTTGAAAGATATCTCTGTTGTTATGTGGCTCGGGGGAAAAAACTTTAGAACTCGTGGTGTTTCAGCCATATGGAGGGGCTTCATTCAGACTATTTCATGGCTGGGGAAATACATTGCCTGGCAGGTTGGCAATGGCAATGATATCTTGGTTGGAATCGATCCTGTGATAGGTTCAGCAAATAACTTCCACTTTCCTGAAGGGCTGAGGACATATTTGGAGGATTTAAACATTATCACGCTGGCTTAGGTTCATAATACTCTTCCTGATGCATGCCAGTATTGGTACACAGCGGATGAATTGCTGCTGGATGGGGAATGGAAGGATATTTGGAACAGGTTTATTGGGAACTTGGTTCGACATGGCATACGACTATCAGATGACTCTGACTTTCTCCTGTGGGAATTTAATAAAAAAGATGGGAAATTAACAACAGCAAAAGCTTATGAATGTATTGTGGAATCCCTCAATCATGCTCCGAGTAAAAGATTGTTTACTACACTCTGGTCCAAATCACTTCAGCGAAAGATTGCATGTTTTTCTTGGCTGGTCTTAAGAAATAAGGTACTCACTTGGGACAATCTGCAAAAAAAAGGGAAAGTTGGCCCTGGTATATGCTCCCTTTGTCTTGCTTGCGAGGAGACAGTTCTTCACCTATTCTCTCGCTGTAAGTTCTGGTTGAGTTTGCAGGTTTTACTTCGTGACCAGTTCCAGTATTACATTCCTCCTGAGTACAATTTTGTCGAGAAATTCATGGAATACTGGGTCAATACACACCCCTGCAACTCGCCTCTCTTTTTCCTTCCACATCACACTATTTGGGCTGTGTGGAAAGCTCGGAACAAGGTCATTTTCGAGGGGAATAATATGACTATCAGTAGTGTATTTCACCAGATCTTACATGCTATGCAATTGCCTCTTTCCAGGCCTATTATGAATCACAGGAAATCCAAAACCGCCAGACAGCATGAAAGTCATCCCAGTATGATCTTCCCCTGCGGGTTCTTTGACGGAGCTTCCACCACATTTGCTGCAGGTATTGGATACAGTGTGTTCTTCAGCAAAAATCACCATCTGGATTGCGAGCTGGGGGTTGGATATGGATCCAACACAAAAGCAGAACTTTTGGGTCTATGGGCCCTTTTGCTCACCTCCCAAATGATGGGTGTCCCGTTATCCCACATTCATGGTGACTCTAAAGTCATCATTAATTGGGCGAAGGGTCTTTCTGCGCTCACCCCACCAGAACTTCTCGACTGGTGCAGGGATACAAAAAAGCTTATATTAAGCTTTCCGGGTCTCACCCTCAGTCACATCTATCGTGAACACAACCGGATTGCTGACAGTCTTTCAAAATCAGCACTCAAGCTTTCCCCGAGTAAAGGCTGTTTCTACGAATTTTTTGATGACCAATTGGTCAATTATGATACATTTCAGCTCTTTTGAGCGGGTTTCGAGGAGATTATAATTACTTTGGTAATTGATTGATGGATTATGAGTGGTTGCTTTTGA
>LPNX010364742.1:87535-97846 GCA_001517045.1 Pseudotsuga menziesii | reverse complement strand
CTGGCTGTATTTAGTACCAAATTGAAAAGTTGGGAAGATATGGAAAACTGAGCCCCAAAACCATTGGGCAAATTTGGCTGGATTTGTTGCGGTATTGTCACGTTTGTTTCAAAAATGCAAAATCTGATGTGCATGAACAACAATGTTTATTAGCTTAGGGAGTTCTTTATAGTAATAATTCAAAGTTTAATATAGACACACCACCTATATGCTTAGAGAGCAAGAGAAGAAAGAGGAAAAGAGTAAACAACATAGATATATTTCATATAGATTGAAAAAAAGTCAACTTTGAAACTATATATTAAAACTATAGCCATTCATGTAAAAACAATAACAATTTCCATAAAAAGGAATTATTTCTTAGTAACACATGTGTTGAGGTCTTATTTTATAATGTTTTTATTGTTGAAGACTGCAAAGATATAAACTAGGGAGTGCTTTTGATCTTCTATTTTATTTGTTATCCAATTTTAAAGAAGTTTCATGCACATCAAAATATAAATTAAGCATTTTAAAGAACATTAATAAATCACATTGAATTATAAATATAAAAATGAAATTTGGTATTTAAATAATCTAATTTATTTAAAATAATACATTTAGTAATAAGCTAAATTCAGTTTTGCAATTAAAATTACAAGTTTAACCATTTAAAAAACAATTTCTAACCATCTAACACTTTAAAGACCTCTTTCCAACTATTTAACTTCGCTTTAAAGACCTCTTTACAACTATTTAACTTCATAAAAGGTTTTAAAGATCTCTTTGAAACGATTTAACTTCGTAAATTATTTTTATTATATACACATTGGAAAGTCTTGCGAAATCTAAGAGAGCCCATCTTATGAAGCAATTCAATCATCCGACCCCTTTCCAACGATTTAAGTTACCCTATAAAAAATTATTAAGTACACATTGAAAAGTCTTATGTAATTTAAGAGAGAGTCATATCTTATGAAGCCATTGAATCATCCCACCGCTTTCCAACGATTTAACATAACCCATAACAAATTATTATTACGTACACAATGAAAAGTGTTATGAAATCTATCAAAGGTCTTCTTACGAAGCAATTCAATTATCCGAAATATTTCGGAGGAAAATTTCCAACTTAATCAATAAATTGAATGGAACGAAATCCAATCGAAGTTTTAATATTCTTGGACAAGGGATTTCATGTAATCCAAACTCCTTTTTGAGATAAAATACTTTGACGTCGTTTAGTGTATAGTTGTATAATCGAAACCGGGCATAGTTATTTGTATTCACAGCGCTATCCATTTTAATCAACAAATTACTCAACCCTCGCCTTTCGTTTTGTTCACTTCAAAACAAAGACGCTAAGAAGTATATATATAAAATAAAACCAAAGATGACCTCAGCTTTGCTCCAAGATAACGATATGTCGTTAAATAGTAAGATAATTATTTCAGGATAGGGATCTCATTGACTGTTGTATTAATTTATTGATTTGACTTTTTCGTATGATGGAACATTACATAGATAGAAACAATGAAACGCAAAAGTGTGTAAACTAAGATTTTTTATTTTTATTTTTTCGAATAAATCATGATATCCACAGTTTCTAAACAGAAACAATAGTTTGAAGCGTGATATTATTGACTATTTCTTAATAGAAAATGCCGTTATATTTTAATACAAAATACCATAATCCCTTCGACTAGATCGAATCATATGAAACTTATTTTCATTTTTAATCAATACCATTATACTAAATCGAATCATATGAAACTTATTTTCATTTTTAATCAATACCATGTTAAACGCACATTTTAACCTGCTAGTAATATAATGTGTTCAAATATGAATCACATAGTCAAGTCAAACGCATATAATTCACCTACTTCTACTAATAATATGATTTTTTCAAATACGAGTCATCTTCACTTATTCCTTTTGTATTTAATATTTTCAACAAATAGCAGTCATTTTCACTATCAATTGTACCACTCGCTGGGCAGCCAGTTTAGTTACTCGACCAGTACCCTAACTCTACCCGAATGTTTTCTCTGATAGACTCGTTGTCTGCTCACTGTCGTCCTTTTAAATGACAAGATCCAATGTGATCGGGCAGGGCATTGTGAATTGAATTCCTGGATGAGATGATTATCAGTGGCTGCCTTCCCAATAACGCCACTTACACAGGCTCTGTCAGCAGGGTTACTGATTGATGGCGGGTGACCTCGTAGACTGTCGATGAGGGGAAACTTGTTGGAGGCTTGTTGATTTGCAAGTCATTTAAAATGGGGTTTGTAATTTTTTTCATTTCGACCTATACCAGCCTCTTTAAATGACAATATCTAATGCGATCTGGCAGGGCATTGTCAATTGAATATGGAGGGGATGGCTTGCTTGCATGTTTCCAAATTCAATTACCTATGTAGATTTCAAAATCTGGAGTCGGCGTTGTGTATTTCAGAATCTGAATAATGATAAATGTTTCCAAATTAGATTTCAAAATATGCAACCAGCGTTATGGATTTCAGAATATGAAAGAAATGGTTTCCAATGAACTTAACAAAATGGTACTACCCAGACCAAATATGAATGCAAGACTCAGGATTTCCCAGACTAAAACCAAATAACAAAGCGAAAAACCCTAATTAATTGAGACGGAAGGAAAATAGGCCTGTCTATTCACATTAATGATGTGAATGCACCAACCCCGCCTTGTAGATTTCAAAATCTAGAAAAATGACAGATGTTTCAAATTCAAGTACCTATGTAGATTTCAAAATTTCAAAACGTCATTGTATCTTTCAAAATGGTACTACCTAGACCAAATGGTACCAGCCTCTTTAATCTAATGCGATCTAGCAGGGCATTGCCAATTGAATATGGAGGGGATGGCTTGCTTGTTGGGATGGCTAATGAATATTGAATATTGATTCACGAACCAACCCGCTACACTACCTGCTACTCCCGCCGGGGATAGGTATGACAGATTACCCATTGCTGAATGGGTTTGTTCAGAAAAGGGTTATAATATTGGGAAAGGAGTTATTCACTTCTTTTATACTTAAATAATATCCCAAATATTTAATTTATGATCAATCGTATCTACTTTAAAGGGAAAAAAATAAAGTAGAATATGATACCAGCTTTCCACTGAAATTCCATTCCGGATAAAATTGGATTTGTGCATACCAACCATCATTCAGGTTTGAATTCAAAACTGAATGAAATATTTAAATAGAACAATTAATAATTAAAACGATTTTAATATTTTTAATACTAATAACAATGTAAATTCAAACTTGAATTAGAGTCTATAAATTACGAGCTTGGTTGACACGGCATTTTTCTTTTCATGCAAGGTATTTAAATAATATATTGAATAGCTATGTATAAACTATAGGTAAGTAACGTGCATTAAAACGTGTCTTAATAAAAGACAATTTTTAATTAAGACGTGATTAGTTTGAGAAGAAGACGCCAGGGATATTTAAATATAAGAATGTTTATGACTTAAATATTAGTTGTGATATCGATAGCAATGTAAAGTCAAAATGATTTGTTGAGCGACTTGCGGTATTTATGATATTTTTATTATTATTAAGGTTTATCTTGGTAACAATGGAACGAAATCCAATCAAAGTTTTAATATTCTTGGACAAGGGATTTCATGTAATCCAAACTCCTTTTTGAGATAAAATACTTTGACGTCGTTTAGTGTATAGTTGTATAATCGAAACCGAGCATAGTTATTTGTATTTACAACGCTATCCATTTTAATCAACAAATTACTCAACCCTCTCCTTTCGTAAAGCGAAAAACCCCGAAGGAAAATAGGCCTGTCTATTGAGACGGAAGGAAAATAGGCCTGTCTATTCACATTAATGATGTGAATGCACCAACCCCGCCTTGTAGATTTCAAAATCTAGAAAAATGACAGATGTTTCAAATTCAAGTACCTATGTAGATTTCAAAATTTCAAAACGTCGTTGTATCTTTCAAAATGGTACTACCCAGACCAAATGGTACCAGCCTCTTTAATCTAATGCGATCTGGCAGGGCATTGTCAATTGAATATGGAGGGGATGGCTTGCTTGCTGGGATGGCTAATGAATATTGAATATTGATTCTTGAACCAACCCGCTACACTGCCTGCCCTGTGAAACTCTCAGACGATGACTATGCAAAAACCTCCCCAGGAGACCGACACTTCAAGAGGGTAATTTATCAAAGCGACCCTAGGCATACCCGAGGGATATTTATATTTCAAAAAGCAGAGACTGAATAAATCTACAAAAAAAACCTACAGGGTGCACTGCATGTCATGTGACTCGAGATAACCGCAAAAAGTTTATAGAAACTTCTTTCAGGCCTTTGTTTCTATAATTTCTGTTCCCCATGGTAAAGGTATCGACTATGATATTCAATCTCACTGCATGAGCTATTCCAAGACCTGTAGCGTAGAAAAATAGCAGTAGAATTGTGGTACGCAATTTTTTTTCCAGGTATAAATATTTAAATGAATGCTTTCAATCCTTTGTGCATGGTTATGCATATGGTATTTTTTGTTTGTATTCATTATTGGTTTATATCTCTGCTTTCATGCTAAGTCTTTAAATGAATGCTTTCAATCCTTTGTGCATGGTTATGCATATGGTATTTTTTGTTTGTATTCATTATTGGTTTATATCTCTGCTTTCATGCTAAGTCTTTAAATGAATGCTTTCAATCCTTTGTTCGTGGTTATGCATATGGTTTTTTTGTTTGTATTCATTTTTAGATCTCTAGTTTCGTGCTAATTTTCTACAGCTTGTGTGCATTTTTTTTCCTATGTGCAGGCTTAAAAGTTTTATCACTGAAATACACAACCAGGGCTGCTGAGCAGGAATAAGGTTTTGAGAGTTGTATTCAAGCTGCTCACTGAATAATCTGCTTTTCAATGGAGATTGCATCCCAAAAATAAAGAGGTTAACTTTACACAATAATCTATTTGTCTATTTCCACTTTACTATCTTTTTATTCTTTTTCAAACATAGATTTTCCTTCAGGGTTTTGAAAACTTGTTTATGGAGCTTAACTCTAATAGACTGCATTTAATAGACTATTTAAAAAGGAAATATAGGATAATATAGCTTACTTGTGATTCCAACTGCAATACTGCTCCAATAAACTCCAATACTGCTCCAATAGTTCACAGGAAACTCCAATACCACTTCAACACTACACAGGAAACTGATAATTAGACTAATAAAACATTGCAAGCAAATATTGTTCATGCTTAAAAACAAAGCGAGTTACCTGATAGTTACGCTGTTCGGCTTGGTTGTCCTACTTCTTATATAGTCGTCAAACCCCATGAAGCAGAGCGAGTGGAGCTACACGCGTCGTTCAATCCCAGAACTGTAACTGAACTGTAACTGAACTATACGTGGAATGACTCCATCCTGCCACCCACACGTCATGCTTCACAAGGGGAGCTACACACGTCGT
Organism: Pseudotsuga menziesii; assembly: GCA_001517045.1. NCBI lineage: Eukaryota > Viridiplantae > Streptophyta > Pinopsida > Pinales > Pinaceae > Pseudotsuga > Pseudotsuga menziesii. The sequence continues at coordinate 92,380 of LPNX010364742.1, read as the reverse complement.
TCAAATCCCGGAACTGTAACTAAACTCAAACTGAACTCAAATCCACTCTTAAATCCCTAGTTTAAATCCCTAGTTTAATTAGTTTAAAGATCAGACGGCGATCAAATAAATCCCGACTGTACAAATGTCAGAATATGTTGAATCTTGACGATTCGCTCGAGCAAGTCCAGCTCCCAAAATATCAAATATAAACGCCTATCGGCGTAAAAAATTGCATCCATCACTTTATGATATGGTCCAGAATTATCTCTCACCAGTACCAACGGAAATAATGCCCAACAAAAGTGTAACTTAAAGGTATGCCTCATTCTTAGTGGAAGTGTAACTTAAAGGTATGCCTCATTCTTAGTGGGTCCTTTCTTATCAGTTGTTTATTTGGAGGAAAAGTGTAACTTAAATGTATGCCTCATTCTTAGTGGAAGTGTAACTTAAAGGTATGCCTCATTCTCAGTGGGCCCTTTCTTATCAGTTATTTATTTGGAGGAAGAAACTTCGCTCGCTCATTTAATTCTTTGTAACATTTAATGCTTTTTTTCAAATTCTTTGAAACATTTTTTTTTCAAAGAAATTTCGAGGATTCTTCCCTCAACTATTTTGTATTAATCAAACCAACTATTTTGTATTAATCAAACCAGCTGATACCTTTAAGCTACCCTATTTGGCATTAATTCCCAGCTCACCACGTAGAACGCAACAAAGACGTGTGGCTCGGATCCTTCATATATATCCATTGACAGCAAACGCAACAAAGACGTGTGGCTCAGATCCTTTATATATATCCATTGACAGCCAAGAAACACTTTAATAAGGAAAGGTTATGTTAGATCCATGCTAACAGAAGCTGGGTATTTTGGGTCAGCTCTGGCCTAGCCCATGCTACTCTTTCATTAACCTTTCCTTCTCTCTCTTTCATTAATCTGTTTATGGTACATGCTACATAAATGTTCAGTCGAAGGATTCATATCTCATTATAACTGCCCGGCACACCATCCACAAGAAATTTGTTGCTTGTTTCAAGGCAGAGAGTACTATCCATGGCTATTCTTCCTATGGTAATTAAGTACAGCCATAGCTAATTATACCAGGCAAGAAGAATCTAAGGCATAATCTAGCACGAGGACTAGGGATAAAATTATTTCAGGCAAGAAGAATCTAAGGCATATTCTAGCACGAGGACTAGGGATAAGGTTTATACAAGCAAGTGGGATAACAAGGGGGAAAGAGCTAATGGTGATTTTGTCTAGTGTATGGACATGGTTTTGACACCGTATAGATACAAGATGCCAGTCATAGCTATGGAAACAAAATATTTAACAGTTTCAATAGTTCAAATTATTTCCAATTGTCCTCTGCTAGTGTGCCTTGGGTATGGAGGCTCTTGCTCCTGTGAGCTACTCTTATAACCTTACACCCTTCAAATTATTTACATTTGGGAATTTAGAGTGATCGAATATATGTAAGCCTATTTATATTTAGTTATTTCTCATTTAGATATCTATCTGCTTTGAAATACAGGCTTACAACTATGTTTATATGAACCGTGACCGAGTTAGAGCAAGTCTTCTGCAAAGCATTCCTGTAATAACATCATTCATTGTCTGCACACTGACTACTTAGATAAATTGCTAATAACAAACATCCAAGACCAAACTCAATCCAATTGTTGAGAATGGCCATAACATATAAAAATATATTGGTTGAGAATGGCCATAACATATAAAAATATATATAACAAATAGCGATGTCCTGGAAATCAACAATGACCTCAGCAAGAGTCTTTTGACTTTAAACAAAGGTATAAGCGCATGCACCTAAGTCATCAGAAGTAGGAAAGTCAGCTGATTTAGCAGAGGAAACTAAGCTAGTATAAGTACTTAACGTCTGAGTAGAAACAATAGCTATACAAGCTAGAAAATATTCAATCGCAAAGCAAACTGCATACCTTTGGGCAGTGAGTATTGCATTTGCTACAACAAATGCAACACCATAGCTGAGGGATGGAGCATTGATGCAAAGAGAAGAGACCAAGGCTGTTGGGAATCATCACAAAGGAGGTGTAGCAACAATCATGAAAGTGCGAGACCATTGCGGCAGTAGTGGGAAGCTTCAATTCCATTGTTTACATCAATTCTAGGGTTTAGCTATGGTGATGGTCCCTTTGCACCTGCAATGTGCAAATATTCAGGATTAATGAAGCCTGAACACTTCAATTTCAAAAACCCACATTAACACAACATGCAACTGGACTAATGCTTCAAAACACAGATGGTCTGGTTCCAGGGCTTACCTAAACTCTATCATGATCTGGCCTTGTCTTAGAGAAACTGACTTTGTGTCATTTCGAGAACAAGCCTCTGAAAAAGGAAGCATCCATCTATTTCTCTATCACACTATGAGTGAAACAGTGATAGAAGTGAAATAGGACTTTCCCGAATTTGAACTTAAACACCAAAGGAAACCATAAAAATATCTATAGTTTCTGAGTGCGCGCCATAGCCATGTCTTCTCGTTGTTCCACCCAAATGCTTGAAATCTTCTGGCACTCTATAGTCATCATAATAGACACTTGGCAAGTCAAACGTATTGATCATGTCCAGGTGATATCACGTCTATATGCCCTGTATGTAAAAATAATTTGGCTATTTATTTTATTTGGATATAATTTTATAGCTATTATTTTCATTACCGAGACAAACTTCCTGAAATGCCCAGGTTCATAAAAAAATCCAACTTTTATAGCCGATGGTAATGTTATTTCCTATATTTAAATCAAATATAGAGTTGTTTAAATATAGGGTTTTTTTAAATGTAGCTAAGTTTTGTGTTCAATTGTATTAGGCATCATCGACTTTTAATCTATTGAACTCCTAATAGCTTCCTTTTACACTGAAGCTTGTGCAGGAGCAGGCTACAAGAGCCACGTGATAATTGCAAGCTTTGCATGAAGAGCATGTGTACATTGATCCCCACCCTTGTGTGTGCTTGTAGTGAGTCCACCAGTTTGACCAAGTTTTCTTATACTATTACGTTTCTGGTTGGTACACGACATTGTGTAGAGTCCGTAGAGATTGATATACATGATTTGTTTTTTAATTGAATGAAACCGAATGCTATTGTGAAATTTAAATCTCTATTTGGTGTTTGTATGAAGCTTTCTATTATACTGTGTTGCAGTTGTGCTTTTTTCAATTTGGAAATATTATAATGGAATATGGCTAGCCCTAAAAATATCCTCCAGCTAAAGCCAAAGTCACTCAATACATACACCTGGCCTCAACCATGAGAAGTGGCATGCTGGCATGATCAAGACAACCCATGCAGAGTGAAATGTGTCAGTTGATTTGAACCTTTGGAGGGATATTAAAAACTCCTAAGCTACCATCAAACCAAGAATTTTCCGACTTAAATCCCTATTTCAAGAGAGTATCTTGTTTGGGCACGGTTGAACATCAATCTGCTTGTTTCACCCTATCAAAATACCATGGGATAATGGGCACTGAAATGCCCCCATTCCAGTGACTTTTATGATCTAAATGCCTCATTCGACACACAAGCAAATGATCTATTTATAAAAAATTGCCACTGTTTAGAAAGAATGCCACCTTGCAGGTTATTGCCCTTCACCCTTTAGGCCACCTTTAATTGCAATATATCAATTTCATTTTTCTTTGAGATTTATCTGTTTAGTTAATTTTGATGAAATGAGCTGTATATTCACATGCAGATAATTTAAGCATAGACTAATGTTATTCTTCTGCTTAAAATGAAAATTTCTGCATTCCTTTTCTGTCCCATAAAATTATTAATCTTTTGGTCGAAGATTTAGAATAAAGCACGTATCATACGGATCATTGTGCTGAACAATTTTCTTAGGTGGTAAAAATATGGAACTATATATGGAATTATGTTGAGTCATTCACAAGAAATTGAACTATATCTGTGTGAAACAAATACAAGAAAAAAATTGAAAACCTAGAAAATCTAAGAACTGAAGACTACTTAGTTTTTAGCTCCCTTTCTAAGAATTTTAAGGAATATATTTTTAGAAACATGGAGTGCCTTCTCATCAAGCAAGAAAGAATTTCGAAAAACTGTTAAAAGAATTAAAATTAAGAAATATATGAAACGGTTTACATACTTTTTTATTAGTGAAACATGAAATCTACATCGATGGTCAACCATAAAGCTCATAACATAGTACATAAATCATTTTGAGACATTAAATATTATCACTCTTCCACAACAGTTTGAGGTAAGTAAAATTAACGTCTTTGCATTTTAAGCACAATTAGGAGGCTTCTAGTATTATCATGGGAAATTTTGATGAGCCCATATTCCAATCAATAGTTTTTTAAGCAAGAAAAATAATTGTTTCCATTTCATTCTTACTAATAGTTGATAAGGAAAAACCGATATAATTTTAACTTATTTTTGTTTAAGAGCAAATTAGAGATAGGGAAGAAATACCACTGACATAGTAATAAGGATTAATGGGATGAATTACAACATGAAAAAAAGGACGAGGAAATAAAATCTAGCTTCCTCCTGGTTATAATGGGGCTTCTAGTTATAAGGAGTTGTCTAAAGATTGGACAATTTTGACTTCCTTCCGATTATAATGGGGCTTCTAGTTATAAAGAGTTGTCTAAAGATTGGGAAATTTTGACTTTTTCAGTCATTATTGAATCTTTGGTTAGATTGATATTTTTAATCATCTGTTTTTTGGTACGCATGCGTATGTCATGTCGGCTGTCTCCTGGTACGTGTGCGTATGTCCTCCGTTTTCCTTTTTGTCTTCATTCTTAGGTGTTTCACATGTTCAACAATATCCAACTGGAATCTATA
>LPNX010364742.1:50482-87432 GCA_001517045.1 Pseudotsuga menziesii | reverse complement strand
GGAAAATATACATATATATTCCAAATGGAATATATGTGTGTGTGTGTGTGTGTGTGTGTATATACATATGTATATGTATATATACATATATATATATATATGTATATACATATACATACATATATATATATACATACATATATATATATACATACATATACATATATATGTATATACATATATATGTACATACATACATATATGTACATACATACATCTATGTATATACATACATGTATATACATATACATGTATATACATATACATGGATGCAAACCGTTCTTGAAGAACTTTCATTACTGAAGACGCAAAATCTTCTCTTTATCATACATATCGACATAATTTACAAAATTGCAAAAAATCCCTCTTTTATACCACAGTCTGTTCATGTTCTTAATCCTTTATACATCTTCTCTTAACATTTTGAATTTAATTCTCTGAATTTTCCTATGTTTCCAACTTTCCTGGCTCCTAGCTTTGACAGTCTGTCAGCTTCCATGTTCAACTCCCTGTAGATGTGAGATATCATGAGGTTAGAGAATGATTCCAGCAGTGTTATTGCATTTAGTAGTTGTTGCAGGTGTGGGGCGTTGATCTGGATCTTTTTATTGACCCAATATACCACCATCTTTGAGTCCCCAAAGACTTGTAATTCTGATATGTTGTTTTTTATTGCTAATTCCAAGACCATGTGTAAAGCTGCAAGTTCGGTCTTGTTGTTTGGTGTGTGTGTGTGTGTGTGTAAGCTACCATACTTACAGGTTTTGCATCTTTAGGATTCATAGCATAACGACATCAATTCATAAGCTAAATGTAAGCTATGCACTCTGAACGATTTAATGTTTTGAGTATTCAAAAAAGGAAGCATTTAAGTTAAAATATGTAGGAATTTGTGGGTGTGCAATAATCAAGTATAATTTGTATCTTGATTAACAGTTGAAAAACACTACAATCAAGGAAAGATCATTTTTTTTTACAATTTCATCAACTATTAGCCCATTGTATACAAATAAGGTCATAGACCATCATAATTCTAAAGTTGCAAGCTTTTAAATTCTAAAGTTTATTAGTGAAACATGAAATCTACATCCATGGTCAACCATACAACTCATAACATAATACATAAATCATTTTGAGAGCATAATAACATATATATGGTTAAAAACCATACAATAGTTGAATTTGGTTTAAAAATTGGGTCAAATGTGGAGCACGCTCTTTTCGAGGGTTAAATCAACCCAAAACAAAACTTAAAATAATAATATTGTGAATCCCTTAACAAGCGGATGAAGTGGTGCTTCGGTTAAAGTGCTTTGCATGTTGGGAGGAGATCACGGGTTCAAACTCGTAGACCCCTCCATTTTGTGCGTTTTTGGTTACCATATGGAAATGGCGGAGGTTAGTTGAGCCGTTGGCATAAGGTTATGTGTTGGAAATAATATATGGTTACAACATTACATAGAGTGGTGTCTGAGGGCTTATCCCTCAGCCGACCCTTTTTTTAATATTACAATACATTCAAACTTAAATATAACGTGCCACCTATAGTGGTTAAGATCCAATGGTGTGAGAGATGGTTAGTGTTCCTTTGATGGCCACATTGAATCTACCTGGATTCACCCTAGGGCTACCGATTTTATTGTTTTCTACTTCAATTGTCTTGAATACTCCTGATGCTTCTCAAATAAGCTCCTTATATCAAGGGCATCAAAACATTTCTTCCCCTTCACCTGTAGCTGCCTCTCCTCCTGCTTCTACCTCATGTGGTGAAAGTTCTAATACTAGTAATCGAAAATCTAGAACGAGTACAAGAAGGAAGAATAGGAAGAAGACTCAAAATCTAGGGGGCACTCGTTCAACCTCTGCAGGTCAAGTTGAACCTCACCACCCAATATCTGTAGGTCATGCTGGGGGCACCTATCCAACCTCTGCAGGTCATTTTGGATCTAAGAACTTAACCTCTGCAAGTCAAGTTGATCTTCACCATCCAACCTCTGTGGGTCATGATGGTGGAACCCTTCCAACCTCTGTAGGCCATGTTGGATCCCGTCACTCAGCCTTTGTAGTTCATGTTGAGGGCACTCGTTCAACCTCTACAGGTCAAGTTAAAACTCCTCGTCCAACCTCTATAGGTCACGTTGGATCCACCCTCCCAGCCTATCCAGGTCATGCCGGGGCCTCATATCCAACCTCTGCAGGTCATGTTGGATCTAGTCATCCAACCTCTGTAGGTCATGTTGGACCCAAACACCCAGCCTATGTAGGTCATACTGGGAACAATCACCTATCCTCTACAGGTCATGCTGGGGTCACACACTCAACCTCTATGAAGCATGTTGATCCTAACAACTAAGACTCTTTGGGTCATGCTAGTGGAACCCTTCCAACCTCTGTAGGTCATGTTGGACCTAGTCACTCAGCCTCTGGCGATCATGCTAGGGTTAAACAGTTGGCCACCGCTATTCATGTTGACACTATTGAGAAAACCAATCATTCAAAACACAAGCTCAAGTTTCATTGTAGGATTTGTGAGGGAGATCAACTTACTCACGAGTTACCTGCCATGGTTGAAGTATGAAGAGTTTGGTGCCAAGGATATCCCATTGTTGAACAACCTGAATTTTATCAACAACCTATTCAACCTTCAATATATCAAGTGGTTGAACCAGTGTCATCTTTGGTCAACCCCACTCTCCCTTCGGAGAGTGACCTTTATCATGCGATTGAACCAATGCAATCTTTGGTCACTCCCACTCTCCCTTCAGAGAGTGACTTTCATGAAGCGGTTGAATTGATTCCATCTTCGATCAATCCCACTCTTCCTTTGGAGAGTGAAGTATCTGCTAGTCATATATTCTTCACTTCCAATTCATAAATTACTAAACAAGAGGGCACTGGCCTTGCTTTAGATGAACTCCCACCAAGCTCTTGGATTCCTTCCTTTGATTGGGATAGCCTAGCTGAGCCGTGCCTTCCTTCTGATGCACCTTTACAGATAATGATCAAAATTGGACAATACATGTTTGCTCGTTGTATTGTTGATGAAGGAGCCTCAGTTAGTATTTTATCTGCACATGCTTGATGAGGAATGGGATCTCCCAGCCTTATGTCGATTGATAGTGAATTACTGGATTTCGATAGAATAACTAGTGCAGCTTTGGAAATTATTCCTCATGCATCTATTACTTTGGGTGGGAAGACCGTCTTAGTTGACTTCATAGTGATAGAATACCCCTTCGACCTCAATATGCTCCTCGGGCATGATTATGTTTATTCCATGCAAGCTGTGGTGTCAACGTTATTTTGTGTGATGTACGTATTCATAATGAAGATATTGTCACTATCGATTAGTTGGATTTTCTTAATTCCTCTCCTGAACCAACTAGAGACCAAGCCTTTCCTTTATTGATTCCGTGTCTAAATAGACACTACCCCGCCACGGGTAATCGATGTGGCCTCATATCCCTCACCTTCAGTTGCTACTGAGAAGAAGCCTATGTGTTCATGTTTACCTTCTCGAGACTCAGTCCTAGTAGTTGACCAAGCGATTCATCCTATACATACCGTGGAGCCTGCTCTCCACTTTGTTGATCCATTTGAAAGTTCAGACACGTGTCCTATTTGGGATGGTCTACTTCCTTGTGATGAAGCATTCCTAGAGTCTTTGATACAATCTGACCTTCTTATGGATGTCAGTTTAGTTGTGACTAAGTATAACCTTGATTTGCATGATAAGCCTTATCTTTCCATTGCTCGATCTCCTTATGTTGGTCTTGTTGATTTTTCAGACTCTCCCTTTGGATAGCAAGTCGGTGATCTTGATGAGTTTGATTTTTCTTCTAGATTTTTCAACTCCTATGATACTGAATTTGTTCCTGCATATTCTATCTCCCCTGTTGATTTTTTCTCTCTTTCTAAGGTTAATCTTATTGATTATAAACCCTCGAGCCTTGTCGTTATAGAGTCCTCTTCGGTTGATTCTTCCTTGACTACACCTTATGTCATATAGCAAAGTCGTATGTGTTTCTGCCAAAGTGACCTGCATCATATATTTTCTTTTGAATATGATCCAGTTGTTGTTGTTTCTTAATGATTTAACATATATATGGTTAAAAACCATACAATAGTTGAATTTGGTTTAAAAATTGGGTCAAATGTGGAGCACGCTCTTTTCGAGGGTTAAATCAACCCAAAACAAAACTTAAAATAATAATATTGTGAATCCCTTAACAAGCGGATGAAGTGGTGCTTCGGTTAAAGTGCTTTGCATGTTGGGAGGAGATCACGGGTTCAAACTCGTAGACCCCTCCATTTTGTGCGTTTTTGGTTGCCATATGGAAATGGCGGAGGTTAGTTGAGCCGTTGGCATAAGGTTATGTGTTGGAAATAATATATGGTTACAACATTACATAGAGTGGTGTCTGAGGGCTTATCCCTCAGCCGACCCTTTTTTTAATATTACAATACATTCAAACTTAAATATAACGTGCCACCTATAGTGGTTAAGATCCAATGGTGTGAGAGATGGTTAGCGGAGCACCATCGAGACACAGGCGGAATGGAGGATCCACCTATAGTGGTTAAGATCCAATGGTCTGAGAGATGGTTAGTGAATCATCATGGAGTAGCAGGAAGAATGGAGGATGGGGGTTTGATCCTCCCTAACTACCAAAATTTTGGTAAACATTGTGATTAAATGCAAATAAGGCTGCCACATGGTGGGACTTGATTGGTCCGCTTGTCAACTTTCCAAAGGTCCACCTCATCACTGCCATGTCACCAATCTCGACCATGTGTCCTATTGTGGAACTTCCACGTCAACTACCTGCTGATTGTACCTGTCATATGTACATTCCATGTGGCACGTTGTGGTGGTGCCATGTCATCGTCGTACATGCCACATGTCACTCTTACAATGGTTCCACATGGAACCCTTTTTTTCTAATTTTGCATGTTTTCCTGAAAGTTCAGAACTGAACACTTTCACGTCCGGAGTTCGTTTTGTACAAAACGAATGTTGGCGGAAAGCTCTCACCGATCTCTACGCAGCTGCATGCTTCTGTTTGCATTTTGAAGACTTCAATTTTGATCGACCTCGTAGATCCTCCTGGATCAAAATGGTTCTATTCAGAGAGGGCTTTCCCAATAAATCACTGCTGTGAACACCACCATTTCCCTAGGGTTTCAATAGGGTTTTAAGATCCAAGAGAATTCTGGTCACAAAAGAGAGATAGAACAAAAGAGTATGCGACAAAGCAAACAACATAGTAAGTAGGCAACAACTTGCATCAGCCAAGACATTTTCTATTATGCAAAGCAAGTCTAATACCCCACCTCATGTGTATAGCCCCAAAGCTTTGCCAATTGTTGAATATTTTAATTTTTATTAATGTTAGATGTAAGGTACACTAGGAAGGATTTAAAAATTTAACGCTTGGTGTGGTGTGTAGGGGAATCCCATGCTTTTTATAATCAAAGGCTTGCAATTCTAGTGGTAGATTACATAAATTCTTGCATACATTTTAAAATCAAATTCATAAAGTTACGATTATACACAATGGGCTTGATTCTATGGTTTGTGTTGGTCATTTGTCGATTTGGGTTATTGCAAGGTACAATCTATTTGTACAAAATAGGTGGTGTAATGCAAATGAAAACCATGTCAAGATATTAGTTATGGCATATTGTTGTTGGTGGCAGTGTTGTGTAGAAGGATATATTCATGATTTGAAGAAGGTTCTCTTACAATGCAAGAAGGATATTTTCGAGATACGTGGAGAGTTTGCTTACTCTACTCTGGTAGTGGAAAAATGGAAAACTGAATTTATATCCTAGGTTGGTGAAGAAAATAAGTTGAGGGACATGTTCAATTAAGAAGTAAGAAAATAACTCATGGAACTTTGGAATTGAGAGCAAGAGTATGATGCCACTATTAACATCATTTGAATGCGCATGAAAATGAAAATAGGTGGTGTAATGCAAATGAAAACCATGTCAAGATATTAGTTATGGCATATTGTTGTTGGTGACAGTGTTGTGTAGAAGGATATATTCATGATTTGAAGAAGGTTCTCTTACAATGCAAGAAGGATGTTTTCGAGATACGTGGAGAGGTTGCTTACTCTACTCTAGTGGTGGAAAAATGGAAAACTCAATTTATATCCTAGGTTGGTGAAGCAAATAAGTTGAGGGACATGTTCAATTAAGAAGTAAGAAAATAACTCAGGGAACTTTGGAATTGAGAGCGAGAGTCTCATGCCACTATTAACATCGTTTGAATGCAAAATATAAATATAGAAGCTTCTACTAACAACATGCATGAAAAAATACATTGCCTTTCTTTCTCTATCAACTTTTCTCCTATAGACCTGCTCCCTCCCTTGCATGCCAACCATCACAATTTAGAGTTTCCTTTAAAGCCAACAACACTTATTTTTAGGTTGAATTAATTGCTAATACTCATCTTGAATTTTGAATTTATTTTAGTGTCCTAAGTTTTGTTGAATTATATATTTATTATTATAATATGTAACACAATATACTTGTAATATTTTTAATAAGTGGACTTGGATTTATATGTAGAACGATTTTATGCATTTGTTGAATTTTGACTTGAACTTAGAAATTCGCTTCTTTATAATGGATATTGTACAAATTTAAGAGCAACACATTTTGATTAACATAATAAATTTTCCCTTCCTAATATAATGAATATTGTATAAATTTAACCGCAACACATTTTGATTAACATAATAGTTTTTCGGTTGAAAAAAAAACAACTCGTTTCTATACATTAAACACAATTTCCCACCTTGTATTTGCAATTTTGTTGACAAAATGAAGGATCTTCTTTATAAATTACACGTCAGTGTGTGCATCCTTAGTTGATAAAAAGATGATGTGGGATGCTTTTACTCTTTGCACCAAATTTTGAACACAATCCACATCTGTTCTAGAGACATTATGTGTTGTAAATTTTTATTTTTCTTTTTGATTAATTATGAATATCAAGAAAATGTGTCTTTTTTGTTGTTGAAAAAATAGTTAATATATGCAATTAGAAGTAGATAGAAGTCATTTTGTGACATAATAGATATATCAAGTTGTCATTGCTTATTTAACTTCTATAACATTTGGTTTTACTATTTTCTTCTGCTTTGTGGTTTGCCTGCTCCCCAGTTTCATTGACTGATCTTTTCTGGGGTGGTGTAGTCATATCAACCAGTTACTCCTTGCTACTCCTTTCTAGGTTTAGGGTTTATCCTTTGGGCTTTTGGGTCTATTTTACATCTGTGCTTTATCAGGTGAGGAACCAGTGACTGGAGTTCCTCCTCCTCAGTGGAGGACTAGTACCAACCAGTCTTCAAACAAAGTGGGAACTAGTTGGGGTTTTTTTTCATGCCGGTTCCTGGTTGACCCTTGCGTGTCTTTGTGACATCTTCGTACGCTTTTCTCTGTGGGTGGCACGGTTTATGGGTTTTTCATGTCGTTTTCCTTCCCCTGCCACCTTTGGGGAACCCGTGTTTTATGGGCTTTAACTTCCTTCTTTTTTTCTCTTGTGTTGTATATTTGTTTTCAGTTCCCGTGATTGAAGGTGTCCTCACTCCTTTTTGTTGACAATTTTCTGGGTTTTCTTCGAAGCATTGACTTCGTTCCATTTTACTCTTGGGTTGGTTACTTGTTTTCTGTACCCATGATTGAGGGTGCCCTTACTCATTTTTGTTGTCAGATTTTCTGGGGTTTCCTCGAACCATCACGGTTTACTGTTTTTGTGCTTTCCGCACTAGGTTCTTATGGGCAGTCTTGGTGGTTTGACTCTTGTCTCCTCAGGTTGTAACCTTAGGGTGCTGTTCCTAACCCTGGCTACCTTCAGACTCTTGTTATTGTTTATCTACACTAGGGTTGTTGCTCTTAACCATGGTGCTCTGTGCCTGTTGACTTTTGCATGAAGGGTTTACGTTGACAGGTTTTGTCTTTCCCCTTTTGGTCCCATGTCAGGTTTCAAGGATGGGGCTCCTCCCCTATCGTCGTGTGTTCCATCGGCCACCCCGGATCGCTCTCGACGTTGCAGAAATGCAAAATCACATAAAGTCTTGGAGGGGAAGCTACGTTTTGTTCTGGGTCGTGATGTATTTATGGATCGAGTGGAAGCTATGTGCTCTCGGGATCTCATTGGTAGACTGGAGTACTGTCAGCTGGGGAAAAAGGATTGGATTGCTTGGGCCACGGAGAACTGGAAGCCTCTTTTTTCTTACATGCCTACGATCAGTTTACTTTGAAAAGGCTGGCTGGTTATTGTCTTTCTGGAAGACGCTCATGCCTCGTCTGTCTTAAACTCTCTTTGGTGCATTGGAGAAGGCTCTCTGGTTCTGGACCACTTGCATGTTCACTTCGATGCTTTACGGGAGTGGGTTAAGAAATGACACTTGTGGGTCTTACTTCCAGGTCTACCTTTTCCTCTGTGGAGTCGCTCTCTGCTTGAGGGTGTTGGTAATACTATTGGTCGTTTTGTTGCGGTGGAGGAGGACTTTATGCACTCATTTGATAAGCGGATGGAAAAATTTTTGGTGGAAATGGACATATCTGTGGGCTTGCCAGTAGAAGTTGAGATTCCATGTCATGAACGCTTGTTTGTGCAGCGACTTGATTATCTCAACATACCCTTAAGGTGTAGTCACTGCAGGGAAGTTGGTCATTTGCAAAGGGAGTGTCTGGTTCTTCGTCAAGGTGCAACATCCCCTTAATCTCATCCTTCTCCTTTGGCGCAGTAGTCTTCTCCTACCCCTCATGGTGCTATCATGACTTGTCCTTCCTCCCATGCTCAGGCTTCGCCAGCAAAAGGTATTTATACAAACGCTTGCTCTTTTTTTGATGATGCGTCGAAACAAGAAATACTTCTTCTGGATTATGTGGTGAGTTCTGGTTCTTTACCCTCTTCTGTTGAGGCCTCTGTGCCTTTGGGGTCTGTCCCTTCCCTTGTTTTGGACCACTCTCTTGGCTCCAAGGATATCCTTTCACCCCTTCAATCCCCTTCACCTTCTCTAAGGCCCACTCCTCCATCTCTCCCCTCTGTGCCACCTTCTATCTTCTCAGATTCTGATTTTCCACCTCTCGCTGGACTTCACCCTCAGACTATTTCTTACTCTCCCCGTAGCCCCGTCACCTCCCCCTCCTTTGCAGACCCTTCCTTACAAGTTTCTTTGGATATCTTCTCTACTAAAACACCCCTATCACCTTCAGTCCTACCTTTAGAATCCATCCGGTTTGAAAATGTCACTATTCGGAAAAAAAAATAAAAAGGTCCCTCTCTCGTCTTCTGATTTATCCCCGCCCACCATTATGTTTACTCCTTTGTTAACCAGGCTAAAAATGCATCTCATCATCAGCCACTCTCCCCTCATCGGGTTCTTAGAGCAAAGACACCCCCTCTGAATGGTTCTTGATGAAAATACTATCCCTTAATGTTCGGGGCCTAGGAGGTATGGCCAAACAAAAAATCTTCCATGATATTTTTGTTTCTCTTTCTCCTGATTTAATCTTACTTCAAGAGACTATGAACAACACCTATCCTGCACTGTTAGCTTTCTCTAAAATTTGTCTGGGATGGGAATTTTGTGCAATTAGCTCATATGGACTCTCGGGGGGGTATTCTTTCGGCGTGGAACCCACTTCATGTAAAATGTAAAGCTTTTCGTATTATTGTTGTTATTCTCCTTCAATCTCACTTTCGTGGCTCCTCCTCCACTCTTACCATACTCAATTTCTACGGGCCTTATATTAATCGTGAACCTTTCTAGAATGCGGTAGCTAGGGGAGGCCTTCTTTCCTTTCCCAATTTGGTTCTTGCGGGAGATTTAAATCTAACCCTGAATGGGTCTGAAATCTGGGGCAAGAAGGCCCTACTTGATCCACTTGGGCCCTTCTTCACGCATCTTTTTTCGTCTTCTCAATTGATCGACATTGCTCATTCCTGTGCGAGGCCCACTTGGCAGAATGGAAGGTCCGGGGATGAAGGTATATGTAAAAGGCTCGATAGGTTCTTACTTTCTATCAACTTAGTTGACCTTCTCCCCAGGCTTAGGGTTTGGTCCTATCCTTCATTGGTATCTGACCACTATCCTATTCTTTTTTAATGGAAGGAGGATATTGTCTCTTGTCCTTTCCCTTTCAAGTTTAACCACTCCTGGTTGTCCAACAAAGATTTTGTAAACATGGTCAGGGAAAAATGGCCTCTTCTTCCCCTTGGGTCTTCCACTTCTGGGATGGAGGATCTCTCGATGAAGCTTCATATCCTGAAAGAGAAATTCAAACTTTGGACGCATAAGAAGACCCTAGAGATGAAAGGTCAGATCATTCTCATTGATGAAGAAATTAATAATCTCTTAAATTCTTCTTCCATGGGTCTGTTAAGCCTTTCTGATCACAACAGGATATTGGCTCTGAGAGAAGAGTTAAAATGATTGAGGGATCTTGAACTTCAATCTGCCAAGCTCCAAAGCAGGATGACCTGGGCTTCATTGGGTGACGCAAATACCAAATTTTTTCACTTTGTGCATCTGCTAGGAGGAACCATAATGCCATTTGGGGCCTAGCTGATGAGGGAGGAAATATGATTGAGTATGATAAAGGATTAAAGGAATTGGGAGTTAGGTATTTCAAGCATATCTTTAGATATGATAATCTGACCAATATTGAGGCTTAGATGAAAGTCATTCACTTATTCCCCTCTTTTCTACAACATGAGGAGATGATGTCTTTCACTTCCCATATTACCTTGGAGGAAGTGGAAAGGGCATTAAAATCCTTCAAAAAAGATAAATCTCCTGGTCCCGATGGTTGGCCAATGGATTTTTTCCTGTCTTTTTTTTTATCTCTTGGGGGATGAACTCATCAATTTGGTTGAAACATCCAGGCTGGAAGGCAGAGTTATTCCTTCTTTGAACTCTACTTTCATTGCTCTTATCCCCGAAAAGGATAAACCCCTCTCCTTTTCTGACTTTAGACCAATCTCTTTGTGTAATCTAGTTTATAAACTGATCTCCAAGGTGGTTGCCTATTGCCTTAAGCCTTTCTTAGATAAGTTTGTCTCTCCTCAACAATTTGGGTTCTTAAAAAAATAGACAGATCTCTGAACCTTTGGCCATAACACAAGAAGTCGTCCACACTGTAAAAACCAAGAACATATGTGCTCTTATTCTTAAGCTGGATCTTTATAAATCCTTCGATAGGGTGAACTGGTCCTATCTCAGACTCATACTTCTTCAAATCGGTGTTCCTCTAGTGGGTGTCAACTGGATAATGGGTTGTTTGTCCTCAGCTAATTTTGCTTTGCTTGTTAATGGATCTCCTTCTATATTTTTCACTGCATCCCATGGTATTAGGCAGGGTTTCCCACTCTCTCTGTTACTGTTTATTCTTGTCATTGAAGGGACCAGTCTCTCGATTGATGATGGTCGTAGGAATGGGAAGATCATGGGAATCATGATTTCTTCCCAGCTCTCTCTCACTCACCTTCTCTTTGTAGATGATGTGATAATGTTTAGCATTGGTACCTTTGAGGAGTGGGTTGCTTTTAAAGTTATTTTGGAGACCTTTTGTGCTGCTTTGGTCATGTGTATTAATATGGATAAATCCAGTTTTCTGTACAACAACGTTGAAGATGGGATATTAAACAGGATCTCTGGATCTCTCTCCTTCAAATTCGATCATATCTCCTCCGATTTTAATTACCTTGGATACTTTTTAAAACCACTGGGTTATCTGGTTAAAGATTGGCACTGGCTTATTAAGAAATTTGAAAAAAGAATACAACATTGGTCATTTCGACTTCTCTCCATCGGGGGAAGACTTGTCTTGATAAAAGTTGTTCTTACTAGTCTGCCGGTGTATTGGATGGCTCTGGTTCCTGTACCTACATCCATCCTAGATAATCTCAGAAGTTTTATGTTTACCTTGCTGTGGGGTTCTTTAGGGGATAGTAAAAAATTCCATCTTGCAGATTTGCTGACATTATCTAAACCTTCATCTCATGGAGGCTGGGGCATAAAACATTTGGGCTGGTTCAGTATATCCTTGCGCCTTAAGAGCTTTTGGTCAGCCCTAAATGGGAATGGAATCTGGTTCAAGATATTGTCTGTGAAATATTTTAAAAATCTTACTGTGGTATCCTGGATACGAAACAAAGCTTTCTCAGTTAGGGGCGTATCAGTGATCTGGAAAGGTTTCATGCATACCTTATCTTGGTTCGACATAGGATTTACCTGGCATGTTGGAAATGGGGAGACTATTCGGGTGGGATTAGATCCGATAGTGGGAATGGGATCACCATACTCTCTCCCATTAGATTTGCGGGAATACCTGGAGGACTATGGCATACTTACGCTGGATTAGGCTAGAAATCACTCTCCTGATGTTCGACACTGTTGGCTCACTGCTGATGATTTGGATTTGGGAGGACAATGGAAACTACTTTGGAACAACTATATATCTGGGCTTGAATATGGTCGAATCAGGCTCTCCTACCAGGTTGACTCATTATTGTGGTCTTATAAAAAGTATGCTGGGAATCTCACTGCAGCCCTTGCTTATGATTTCATCTTGCAACATTTTTTGATCTTTCTTCTGACCTATCCTTTGTATTAAACCTTCTCTGGAAGTTTAACATACTAGCAAAAATAAGATGTTTTATTTGGCTTCTGATTATGAACAAAGTTTTAACGTGGGATAAACTTCAATGCCGTGGTTGTCAGGGGCCGAGCATTTGCATTCTCTGCAGGAAGGGAGAAGACAAGGTACAACACCTGTTTATCAAATGCTCTTTTACCAAGAGAGCCTTTGCAATTCTTCATGATCAGTATGGCATTCCATCCTTTTTTAAGGGTACTGTCAGGTCGTTCCTTGAATTTTTGTTCAAAAACTTTTCTGCAGGCACAACTTTTACCTACCTGCCCCTCTTCTTTTTTTGGAGCATCTGGAAACTAAGGAATGGTTGTATTTTTGATAACCAGCAGCCCACTTTCTACTCTATCATTCAACAAACTGAAGCACTAATCCATCTCTATTGTATGAATTCCAAATTAGATTATTTTCCAAATCTCTCATTTTTAAGCTACCCTTTAACAAAAAATAACGCGATTATTTGTTTATATATACAAATGCCACTTTTTCCTTTCTTTTGTTGACAATCAAAATATAAATTATTCCATTTGATTTAGAATTTTTAGACTTAGTGACGAAACTTGCAATGTTTATTAGAAATAAGAACATACAAGTTAACAAGAATAGAAATCACATCAATGCATCATCACACATATCATTAGAACTACTATGTTAAAGATTATGTTTTCTCAGATAAATTGAGGAGTTGTTTTTATCTATGTCCTTGGAATTTCTCAAAGCATGCAAAATGTTGTAAAATTGTTTTATTGCCCTCATTGAATGCAAAAGACTAGATGTCAAATAGCATAATGTCTACATCTAAGGTCAAACATGCCCTATACATATTATATACAATCATGATGGAAATCAAGTATCGTGTTCCAACTAATTCATATATTTATCATACATAACTAGATCCATTCCTAGATAATGATAGAAATTACACATCAAAACAAATCACCAAAAAACATTTTACTTCTAAATGACCCTTACAAAAGACAAAACATCGTAAAGTAAGTACCGTACCCAAAAAATTTAGGCCACAAATAAAATTGACTAACTTTTCAATATGAATAAAAAAATATACTAGTCATGAACATCTCAATATAAATAAAAGAATCTACCGGTACACTTTGGACAACTCTACAAGAAGACAGCTAAAATAATGATCATTCCACTATAGCCCTGCTATTATAATCAATGTACATCTAAAAAGAAGCCCTTATTGAAGCTTGATGTGAAATTTGATTTGCCCATGTTCAATGGGGAAGCGAATGCAGAGAAGTTGAACAATTGGATAAGGCAAATTGAGGTCTATTGCCGAGTCCAGCAGATCAAAGAAGAAGATGTGAAGATTCAGTTGGCTTCACTTCAGCTGACAGGCACCGCACTTGTATGGTGGGAAAGCAAGCTTCAGCAAGGTAGCAAACAAATGGGTAATCTTCTCTCATCGTGGTCTGCTTTCATTTCTGCTTTACGTAAGCAATTTTATCCGTTGGGTTATGTTCAAAAGGCTATGATGGATTGGCAAAGTTTTAGACAAGGCAAGGGTCAGAGTGTTCAGAATTTTACTGAAGAATTTAGAAAGAAAGCTTTAGAGTTGAATATTTCTTTAGATTCTCCTGACACTCGTTTGAAGTACATTGGTGCTCTTCATCATTATCTATGCCATACTTTGCTGTTGTTGAATCCTACTAGTATGGATGAAGCAAGTGTTCAGGCTACTCATCTTGAGAGAAGGGGGAAGCATTTGCAAGAAGACCATCCGAAGAAGCCTTTCAATCCCAACAACAACCACAAGTCCAAAAAGAAAGACAAGAGCAAGAAGACAACTACTGCCAAGAAGGAAGGAGGAAAGCTCCATTGCAAACATTGCGACATTGATGGGCATGATGAAGAAAGTTGTTGGAAGTTGCATCCTGAATAGAGGCCAAAGCATTATGGAGGCAAAAAGAAAGAAAATACCGTTGCAACAGCGCAACGAGATTTGGGTTCCGACTCAGGTGACGAAACCAGGATTACAGCCGTGGGAATGCAAGGTAACAAAACTCCTGATACTGGTTCAAGTTCTACTCATGTTTCTAAAGAAAATGATAAAAGAAGAAGTGAGTTGTTTCACATCAGAGTTGTGTCTAAGCATACAAATATTGAAACATTATTTGATTCGGGTTCTCAAGTAAATTTGATCTCAGAATCAGTTGTTAATAAGTTGGGCATATAGACTAAACCTCACCCCAAGCCTTATCCTCTTGGATGGGTATGTGATAATGCTAAGCTACAAGTGACTAAGCAATCTAGGTTAAGGTTTGCTATTGCTTCAAAGTTGATCGATGAGGTGGACTTAGATGTTGTTCCTCTTGACATCTGCGGTATCGTATTGGGAAGCCCATACTTGTATGATCGAAAAGCAGTATTCTTCCGTCACGAGAACAAGTACCATCTCACCAAAAACGGGGTGGAGTACATCGTGAGGGCTCACAATATGAAGGCTAACACCACTCTTGTTAGTGTAGGACAGATGAAGAGACTCATCAACACTAATAAGAGATACATGATCATGGTTGTGAGAGCAAAAGATGCTGAAGCATCCGATGCTTTCAAAGGTTGTGATCCTTCTCATAAAAAGGCTATGATTGATATTGTGGCTAACTATGATGAAATATTTCAGGAACCTACAGGTTTGCCTCCCAATAGGGAGATTCAACATGAGATCCATCTCCAGCAGGATGCCCGTCTTCCTAGTGTGGGCATGTATAGGTTGTCCATAGTTGAAATGGCAAAGATTAAGAAGCAGGTTCAAGACTTGTTGGACCAAGGAGTGATCAGACCCAGCTCCTCTCCATGTGGTTCTCCGATTGTGTTGGTGATGAAGAAATATGGCACATGGAGGATGTGTGTTGACTATCGGGACCTCAACAAGATCACGATCAAGAATCGATACCCGCTTCCTCGCATAGATGACTTGCTCGACCAGTTGAAAGATGCTGTGTTCTTTACCAAGTTGGATTTGCGTAGTGGCTACCACCAGATCAGAATTGCAGAAAGTGATGTGTGGAAGACGGCCTTCAAGACCAAGCAAGGTCTATTTGAGTGGCTGGTGATGCCCTTTGGGCTTTGCAATGCACCTGCAACCTTTATGCGGGTAATGAATGATGTTTTCCGGCCATTCTTAGATGATTTTGTCATTGTTTATCTAGATGATATATTGGTATTTAGTAAAACTTGGGAAGCACATGTAGGGCATGTAAAGATAGTGTTGGTCACTTTGCAAAAGGAGAAATTGTATGTAAAATTGTCAAAGTGTGAATTTGGAAAAACTTCATTAGTTTACTTGGGTCATATTGTAGGAGGTGGAAATTTAAAAATTGATCCTTCAAAAGTTGATGTAATTGTCAATTGGCCTAAGCCTACTAACGCTACTGAAGTGAGAAGATTTTTAGGAGCTATTCAATATTGGAGGAGGTTCATTCAGAACTTCTCATACACAGCATCTCCTTTGCATGCCTTAACAAGTGTGAAGAAAGCCTTCCAGTGGGGAGGTAAGCAACAGAAAGCCTTCGACACATTGAAGGGAAAGATCAGCACCACCCCAGTCCTATCCTTGCCCGATTTGCAACAACCATTTGAGATAGAGACAGATGCCAGTGGATATGCCATGGGGGCAGTATTGATGCAGCAGCGCAAGCCTATTTACTACCATTCAGAGACTTTTACTCAAGCAGTGATCAACTACCCCACCTATGACAAAGAGTTGTATGCTTTGGTTCAGAGTGTCAAGAAGTGGAAACACTACTTGATGGGTAAGGAGACGATCATCCATGCCGATCATCAGCCCTTGCAGTATCTCCAGTCCCAGACTAAGCTCCAGCAAGCTCGTCATTTCAGGTGGATAGGATTTCTTCAACAATTCCATCTAGTGATCAAGTACAAGAAGGGTACTAGTAACAAAGTGGCAGATATGCTTTCTAGACCTCCTATTGTTGCATCTGTTGTTTTGAAAAATGCTTCTTTATCCCATGAAATTTATATTGAGTAGTATGCTACTGATGATGATTTCAAGGAGATTTATGAGAAGCTAACCAATGGCACACAGGTGGAAGACTACTATTTGCAGGGAAAGTTGCTCTATCATTTGGGCAAGCTATGTGTTCCTATCAGTGAAAAATTCCATGTAATACAAGAAGATCATACTTCTCTTGTATTAGGGCATTTTGGGGTAGGTAATACTTTGGCTCATTTGCAAAGACTTGTGTATTGGCCTCGCATTAAAGACATTGTAACAAAATAGGTAAAGGGGTGTGTGATGTGATCTACCTGTAAGAACACTAATAGAAAATTGGGGCTGTACTCACCACTTCCTGTTCCTTCCCATCCTTGGGAAAGCATTTCCATGGATTTTGTGGGGGGTTTGCCTATGTCTAGGAGGGGTCATGAATACTTGTATGTGGTCGTGGATAGGTTTAGCAAGATGTGTATTCTTATGCCATGTAAAAAGCAGGTCACTGCAAAGCAGGCTGCTTCTCTTTTCTTTCAGCATGTATGGGTTCACTTTGGACTCCCTACGTCCATTATCTCGGATCGGGACTCCCGATTCCTTGGAGAGTTTTGGACAAAATTATGGTGTATGATGGACACCAAGCTGAAGAGGAACACTGCTTTCCATCCACAGACTAATGGACAGACAAAGGTAGTCAACAGGACAGTTGTTCATTTGCTTCGAGGTTATTGCAACAAGCATCCTAAGTTATGGGATGAGCAGATCCAGTATGTGCAGCATGCCTACAACAGGGCTATGCATTCTTCCACTCAGAGCTCGCCATTTGAGACATGCCTTGGGTACTTGCCAAAGACCCCATTGGACTTGACTTATGGGAGAGAGGGTGATTCAAGCGCTTCCAAGGATGAAGACAAAGCCCGAAGGTTCATTCAGAGAGTTCAACAGGTACATCAAGCAGTGCAAGAGCAGTTGGAGAAGAGTCAAGCCCAGTACAAGGCTCGCCATGAAAAGCATAGAGTTGATCATCAGTTTCAGGTAGGAGATCAAGTGTGGCTTCACATCAGCAAGGAGAGGATGAAAGGAGAAGGCAAGAAGCTCAAGCCCATTAGATATGGTCCCTTCACCATCTTGGAGAAGATTGGGACGAATGCCTTTCGCTTAGAGCTACCGCCATACATGCAGATCTACTCAGTGGTGAATGTGGAGAACTTGAAACTCTATGAGCCTCCCATGATCATGGATAAAAGGGAGAATGTCTCATTTCCATCAGTTGATGAATTTTCTCCTGAGTACATGGATGAGCTAAAGGAAGATGTCATCTTGGACAGAAGGACAAGGACTTCTCGCAGGGGTGATGTTGATTATCTTCGAGTGGGCATCAGAGGCACTCATCCAAGCAAATCCAAGTGGATCAAGAAGGAGAAAGTGAGGGAGAAATTCCCTCACCTATCTGTTGATTAGTAAAGGCTTTTGGAGGACAAAAGCTTCTCAGTGGGGAGGAATGATCCAAGAGGATCCAAGAAGGCAAAATTTTTGAAGTCCTCCAATCTTAGAAAAACTAGCGTCATATCAAAGGGCTCGTCGAGACGATTCCAATGGCATTCGTTTCACCTCAAACGGAATCCATATGAGAAAGTTATCACGTTCTATTGTATTGATGAAATAGGCAAATTTGGCAAAATGGGGGTGCCACATGGCACCATTGGCAGGGTGACATGTGGCATCCGTACAGTACAGATGGATGATGTGGAAGTTGTACGGAAAGACAGGTGGCAATACAGTCCAATCAGGATGCGACATGTGTCATGTACGGACGATGAGGTGGCAATCCAGTCAGCAGTAGGACCAATCAAGATGCGACACGTGTCATGTACGGACGATGAGGTGGAAATCCAGTCAGCAGTACGGACCAATCTGAATGTGACACATGTCAGTACGGAGGTGACTGCGCAACTTAGTTGGCAGTATAGTAGATGAGTTGGCAGCTGACTGGGCGTTGAGGTCGACCAATCCGAAACTGCCACATGGCAGCACCAGATTGGCCAATATTGATTGAAGTTCACCAAAATGTTGTTGCTCCGTTGGTTTCAAACTCCTGACCTCCCATACCCTATCTCTGCACCTTTACCAACTGCGGTGGTAGTGTTCTTTGTATAATGTATGGAAATAATATTATTTAAAGTGGCATTTCGAGCCCCAAAGGAGCCGGGGCTTAGCCCCGACCTTGGTTCTTCCTCCAGCGTGACCGGGAGCTCCGACCAGCACGGGAGCCCGCGCTCTATTTCAACACATGTCTTTTAACTGCACTATATAAAATGGGTTATAAGTGGGTCTAAAAACAAGTTACGTTATAACAAATCTGTTTTAAAAAAAAACCATATTGTGGGTTCAATGAACCATGTGGTTTTGGGGGAAAAGAATTTTATTGTAATATTCTAAAAATATAAAAGGTGGTTGGCATAGTTGTAACTATGTCAACTACATAATTTAAGAAGAGCCTAACCAAGTGTGGGGAGTTGGAACCACATGCCTTCTTGGGAAAAATTTGTTGTAACTAAAGAATCATGAGGAGAATGTGGAGTGGGGCAAGCCAAGCCTATATAAACCCACTTAATTTCCATTTACAGAGCATGCTTTGGAGTGGAGACTTTGTAGCTAAAGGAGAGAAGGGAGATTGCGTAGCTCTACAGGAGGAAGGTACGAGTGTTTATACTTGTTTTCAACCATCTTCAGGCTTTGGAGTTGCTGGAAGCAGTCTTGTTGTGTTTTGGGCAGCGGTTCTCTTCCTGACCATTGTCACCAAGGTATCATTGTATCATTGCCATGTATTTTGCCTTATGCTGAGATTATAGATCGGCCCTCCTATTGAGAAGCATGCCCGGAGACGTAGTCCATCCTGGACGAACTCCGTTATCAACTTGTTGTCTTTATGTGCGTATTTTCTATGCTGTTTGGTTCTCTTCTTAAGGATTTGTGAGCTTCATTCATGCTCTTTATGCAATTCATGTTAACGTCATAGAGTAGCAAAGATCTTGTTTTCGGATCAATTTATATTACAAACATCCCAAACATCAACAATAACATACATAAAATATGAACATATGCACTCTCATTAACGCCTTAGATCCAATAATAATTGCATATCAAGATCCTAATAAAAGCACATTTTAAACTACTCGGTCAAATTCAATTTGAATATATAAAAACCATGTGGCATCTCTCCATCAAGAGCAGCATTCACTAACAAAATATAAATATCAGCCGATAGTTTAAACATGATAGGGCATAAATTAAATCATATCTTTTGAGATCTATAACACTTTCACAGAACCAATAATCCTATGATAGAATAAAACCCTAATAACACCGAATGAGCCCTAAGAATCAAGGGTTCCCTAGAATTCAATGTGCCTATAAAAACATCCATGATAATTTGCACGATAAAAGGTAATGCAATATAATAATCTATTGTAACTGTGGATACAAAACATAAAAAGTTTTATAAAAAGCATACCATGTTAATTATTGGATGAAAAGTGTGACGTGAGTTTCTATTATTTGATAAATTGCATGTGCGACATGCCCCTTCAAGGCTTGATTTTTCGGTAATGGATATTATGGGAAGACTAAATTGTTGAGGAAACTAGGAATGGAAAGTGGAATCACATCAACCAAAACCTTCACCTTGCAAGCGCAATCTAATGTAGGTGAACCATGAATCACTATATCCTTTATATAGAAAAAATAACCCCTTATTTTCCTTCCAATACTAGAAATCAAGGGATAAAAGAAGGTATCACATGAAATTGACTAAAAGTAAAAGAAAACACAACCATATGCCTAAATTACAAGCAAAATGGAGGGATAAATAGCCCTTGGGAGCCTCCATTACTAAAAATTGGGGGTGAAAGAGTGATTTCACTAGATTTTCTCTAGAAATTGAGGGCAAAAGATAGATTGGAGGGAGATTTTGCTAGGGATAAAATAATTTTTTTCATTTTCCTCATTAATTTACGAGAGGCTATTCATTTTGGATTTTTTTTTCTAATTAATATTGGGCGGATATATTTTATCTGAAAAAACCCTTTCCATGTAAGAAAATAGCCCACAATTTTTTTTTAACCCCTTAATATATCCCATGGGCTATATATAGCCCCTAAAATTATCCATGTTGGGCCCTCTGGTCCTCCTTTAGGGGTACTATGGCTTAATGGCATTGCTAACTTCCCCTTATAGGGGTTTTTAACATCAAGGTTGGTGTCTGCCCCCCCTAAGGGCTAACCACTAGGTCACATGGCTCCATATCTTGTTCACGTGCTCTGGTGGCCTCTGTTTCAGCTACGAGACACTCGTCTTCATTCGTAGCCACTTCAGACACCCTCCTAACCATTCAGTTAGTGAGTCCTTTCTCTTCCTGGACTTATCTCCTTAGAAGAAAGGCACACTCCATGCGAGGACTTTCAATGCTTTGAGGACAACGTTGAGGGATTTTACAACATTCTAGGGGTTAGATGGGGTATAACGCCCTCCCTCCATCTCACTCCAACCTTTCATTCGGAGTGTTTCACTTATTTGAGCGTGTTTTGGCACCTGGGGATACAAATACCCCAGGTGGCCTACCTTAAGCCTACCTTAGGCTATATTTTATTATTATTTTCTTTTAATTTCGAGTTGGCATTTTATAATTTCAAATTGACTTATTTTAAGGCATGTAGGCCTTGATATTTTGTAAAAGTGAGTGTGAGAACATATAAATAGATCTCCTCACTTTCATTTCAAAAACATAACTTATGGGATAAATAACTATGCACTTGTTTTACCCTTCTTAGGGTTTCTATGGATGGATGCGCTCGTTTTCTGGTTAATGCAAGCTATTTTTCTGGTAATTCTTTGGTGAATATATGCTTTTGGTGATGCTTCAATTTTTCGGTTGAACACAGGAACAAGGAGGTCATGATTCTTATTCTTGTTTGTATGTTGGTAGATGTGTGTGTCTCAGTCTTAGTGGTAGCCTTAGAGCTGCACTTTTCCCTAGGATAGGCCATTACCTTTCCTTCTTGTCACCTTAGCAATTAGTGGCACGTCTTCTTGTGAGGGTGCCATAGGGTTTCTCCTTAGTTTTCCTAATCTAGTTGTTTAACTTAGGACCCTTCTTTACTAGGTTAGTCATGCCCTCGGTTGGGCAAGGCTCGTGTTAGGGTTTCCCTAGGTCCTTACAGTAATTTCTCTTGCAAGCCTAGTCTAGGGTTAGTCTTAGCTTAGCTTAAGTTAGGGTTAGGTTAGATTTAGGTCTCTTAAGTCCTCGGGGGTGCTACTAGCAACAGTCCTTTTCCTTTCACTAAAACCCTCGCTAACCCTCTCTTTACCAAGCATTGCCTCCTCTCTTCTTTCCAAATCCTCGCTAGTCTTCCTCTATGCTTCGTTTTCCCTTTGCTACCTTCGTTGCTCCGTTCCTTTGTTGCACTCTCACTCCCTTTTACCTTTGGCAGGTCATCCTCCATTCTGGGCTATGCTTACCCTCGCTCTCCCCCCACCTTTGACACCTTTCCTTTGGCCTCCCAAACTTGTCGTTGCTTCCCCGAAGGTCTCTCACCTCGCCACTCAGCCTCCTTTCTTTATCCTCGCTACTGTAGAAACCTCTCCCTCCACCTGACAACCTCTTCCAACACCTACAAAATCCCTCATTGCTTCCCAACGTACCTGCGTTGGTTCCTCCAAAACCAACTCTGTGAACCATTGCTAGCTTCCACAACAAACCTTATTGCCCATCCTCTTTTCTTAACTTGTTGCTACCACAACCCTCACTCCACCTGAGCTGCTCTAGTACCTTCACGAGTCTTCTTCTACCCTCGCATCTCCCTCTCTCCTAGCTTCCATCCCAATCTAACCTTTGCTGTAAACTTTCTCTCGCTTCCAACTAAGGTCTTCTCCTTACGCTGGTCGCTTGCCTCCCTTAGTTGTCGCCTTAAAAATTCTAAACTCCTCACATATACACGCTCTTTTCTCCCTTGTGGTTGCCTTCGTCCAATGTTTTAGTCATCCCTTCACGCCCTTCTAACTCCGTTAGGACTCCATTTTCCCTCCTCTGCCTATCCACCGTGGCTGCACCTTTGTGACGGCCAGACATTACCCGAGGGTTGCCTTTTACAGTGGCAACCCTCTTAGATTATTTCCATACACACATAATTTACTGCATTATAATTACAATAATAATGATGTTGCTATGAGATCATTCAACAAATCCTAATTGAGATGATGGTGGTTATGTGAACTCATGCTTGTATATTGGTTTTCTGATGCCACCGTAAATATGGTTTGAATGAATGACTGATATTTTATTGCCAATTTACATATTGTATGTTAAAATTGATGTAAATCGTTTGGTGACTTGATTTCTTGATGATATTGGCGGCCAGTATAACACTACTTTCTACCATCATACATGTTTGTGACTGATATCTTCACATTGCTATCATGAACGTTGAGAAATTGCTTTCAGTTACTTTTCATGTATTAATGGCCTCACATTTGATTAGATTGCCAACACTGCTTATTGCAAATGCATGCATGACCCGTTAAAGGTACATGCTATTGTTCAACACACAGTTTGGAATAAGAATTTGGATGATTATTGCTTATATATATATTTTTAACAGAAACAGAGAAATTTTGAATTGATTAAAAAGGCTGTACCCCAGCCAAACGTACAAAGGGGAAGTTCAGAAGAAGAAGGATGATGAACTCTAACAGTGATGTCAGCCTTCTTATGAATACTTTGAGAGGGGAGTCCCAATTGCTTCTAGGGATTTTTCGAGAAAACGACTGCTTGCATGAGTAAATTCTCACGAATTGTGATTAGAGAAGAATACATAAACAAAACATTAATTAGACGGGGAGGTGAGATGCCCCTTAATGAAAGGATCAATTCACTTATGAGAGCCCGAGCAAATATTTGAGGCTGCTTCCTTTTCTCTACGTTCTTTGTTTGTCTTTCTCCCTCTAGTGAGGGGAGGAGAAGGGGCTGAGAAGTCTTCAGAATAAAAGGTTCCCTCTGTCCCAGAGGAAGGGACCAAGGATGCCAATCCTGCATGGGATGAAGTCTCATAATCCAAAGATTTGGGGTCTTTCTTAGAACCTGAAGAAGCAGGATTTGGAGAATATTGTTCAAAAACTGTCTCCAACGGGCCGGGGGGGCCTAGGGGTTCGCCCTGCACCGAAACATCTGCAGCTTCAGATTCTTGTGCTTCGACTTCTTGGAGAACTTCAATGTTGTTTTTGTTTTCCAGCATTGGAGATTCTACGAGAGGAGAAGGATCTTGAGGTGAGTCCTTATGTTGAAAAGCTTGAGGCTCCTTTCATCGGGGAGGACGACGCCGATTAGTGACCATCTAGAACTCTACTTATTTTGGAGTAGAGGGATTTGTTGGTTTCTGTGATTCTTCGAGCTTGGGGCAGCTTTTCTCGAAGCGGCCGTATACATGACAAAAGTTGTATTTGAATGGAATCTTCTCATAGTCTAATTCTTGGATGTGGCTCCAATCTCCTAAAGTGCGTTTTAGGGCCTTCGGAAGCCCTTTTTCTAGATTTACCTCTATGCACATTCAAGCACATCTAAACTGGCCCCCTTTTGGTTCTGCACTATCAAGATAGTGTCCTAGCTTATTGTCGATGTTTTCCTGAGTGATTTTCCCCCAAAGATGAAGTGGGAGGTTAGGCAGTCTTACCCAGACTGGAGTGGTAGTAATCTCTGCTTTTGGGTTAAACCCCAGGGTCCATGGGGATAAGAACATCCCTCTCGAGCCCATAAAGAAGGGACCTGATTGAAAGACTAAATCTCTTTCTTCTTTACTCAAAAACAGGAAAACAAAAAACCCCCTTCCAGTTGCGAAGAGAGAGACCTATCCTTGCAGAATAGGGTTCCAATGTTCTGCAATCCAGAGTTCCACCGCCTTAGGGCTTGGCCACAATCCTGTAAAATTTCCTATGAGGTATTTCTTTGAGAGGATGAGCATTTTCTGTCATGAATCCGTAGGAGAGAGCTCTAGAGAAGGGATCTCATCCATCTTTTTCACGAACTTGGAGGGTGAATGAGAAGCTTCCTGAGGAACGACATCTTGAACTAGGGCCTTGAAGGCCTTGAGCTGATCAAGAGAGCCCATGCCCTGGAAACCCATGAGAGCGGCAGCTGAAAAACAAAAGAGGAGCGGCATTCAGATACAACGACACCGCAATGGATTGCTTCAGTACTAAAGGAGCGCAGAGGTCCAGACGCCTTCAGCCTGAGGGCTGGACACCAATGGAGGCGGCGGATAGGGAAACCCTAGCCGTGTTTCAGAGAGAGTCGCTCCATCATTCTTCCAATGATAACATCAACCTAAATGTTGAACAGAACATTCCGTAAGATTAACCCTTCTCATACTATGATTATTTCTTATATTAATAACTTATATTACCCCATTTACAAGCATCGCTTATTACCCTTAAATAATCTCTGAAACTAACGCATAATGTTTATAAATGACACATAATAATGATAATCACTAAACTACAATGTTATTCCTTATTGTTGTTCATGATGTTATGCATTGGAATGATTTGTTGTTATTAATTCAGTTCATGACTTACAATAGTTATACTCAGGTACATGTGCGTTGTAAACAATTTTGAGACTATCAAATACTAATACATTTGCTAATATTTGCACGTTACACCTACCTCTTGTACATCGACTACTTTATTCACTTACAAGACTCATATCATCTCAATTGACTCCATTAGGCACAGGTTACTAACATATATATACAAGATCCATGTTTGTGTTTAAGTGTCTTTGCATGAACGGAATAGGGCTCTTTCATACAAGGTTTCAACTTTCGAAGTAGTTAGGGACAAGTGACTAAGGTGACAGTGGTCATGTTTCCCTCATATACTTACCAACTACTTGGACCTACCATTTCAACTAGTAACACCACTTAAATTGTATATGTTATATGTATTTTGTGTGTGATTGTCATGGTTGTTGTTCTGTACATTGTTTTTTGTCTCATATATCCTTTTCTCTATTGTAAATTTGTCTTTGTAGGTTCAAGAGTGCCAACAAGTGGTATCCAATGACCAAATTTGAAGGGTGGGTCTTAATTTCAATTGGAAGGGCATTTATTCTCTCATCCCTTCAGAGATGAAGGGAAATACAAATAATTGTACTTTAATTGACAAGTATAAATTAACCAAACCCTTTCACACAAAAAAATGCAAAAAACAAATATTGTTCTTTCAGTGCTTGTTGTGAAAGCATGCATGTATGTGATGGAGGGTCCTAAGTCAATTGAATCCTTGCAACTCATGCATGTCTCAGTCTAACAATCCACCTTTTAAATTGAACCAAAATACCAAAAGAATTTTATTAATGGCTACATTTCATAAAGTTATAGGTGTGAGTAGTTAAGTGCTTGTGGCTCTAAAATTTGTTATGTTTTCTACCAGTCCACGATTCACTGAATCCATAGTCACGTGTAGGAATTTAAATTATTTAATGAGAACAATTAAATTGTATTACCTCTATGTCGAGACCATTTTCCATGTTGATGCTTTCCACTACCCTCTTTATTATCTTACCAAAAGGCATGATAATGAGGAAGAAGACCTAAAATTATGGACTTCACCTTCAATGAATGCCTTGCAATCACATTGGTAAGGAGTGATAAGAAGATCAGAACAATCCAACTTGTCAAATCTCAGTTGATAGTGTTAATTAAAGACTTATAAGGTAAATTTAATATAAGACTTACTTATAGTTCTCTCTTACTCTTTGCATCTTGACAATTTAATATTTTATGGTTGTCTTTGCGCCTTGACCCAACTTGTATTATAAGGTGAGGATGTGCAGGAATAATAATCCTTAGTTATGACTATGAGATGAGGATTTAAAGAGAAGAGGATGTAAAGACAAGCAATTTTATATGTATTTTGGTAGCACTGAGGACAAATGTCGTGAGAAACCACAAATGTTTGGAAGGACGGAAGGAGATAACATCACGATCATGCCACTCATCAAATTGAAGACTATTCTTGAGCCAACAATTGTTTTTTTAATTTTATTAATAACCATTGTTTCTCCATATCGTGTGCCCAATGACACCTCTCTAGAGCAATGCATAAATCAATTTATGCACAGTTTTTTTTATCCTAGATACATGCCATTATTTGTATTTGCATGACATCGAGTGTTCTTTATAGTTGTCGTGAGTCCATGATATTCATGCAAGAAATGAAGTCTTGTAGAGAGGACTTTTCAAACCGACCTTTTGAATTTCATTTTGACAAAAAGAAAGTGGGCATTGGTAGCGAGGTTCACATAGGTAGTAGGCACAAATTTTTGATCTAGTTTCGGGCCTAGTAGTAGAGTAGTAGTTGTTGACACATTGTCACACTTTAGATTACAGCCCCAAGTGACTCCGGAGTCAAAGTCACATCTTGATGGCTAGTGCCTCATAGTCATTAATGATTACTGGCCATCTTCAACAAATAAGCATTGAGTGCATGACATGATTGAGTAAGTGATTATAATTTATCATATTTACAATATTTTGAATGATGAGTTGAACTTTATAGCATAGGAATTTCAATATCTTGAGAAATTTATATGAATGGGTAATTTCGAATGTTGTTCTTCTTTTGAAATGTTGATATAAATTATACCCTTTTTTATTGGAAGGGTAAAATTCAAATTTTAAATTTTTTTTGAAGAGCAATTTTAACTTTACACTTCTGGGAAGAGCTAGAACCCTTTGGAAGGGCTGTGAAGGGTTCAATTTTGAACGCTGATTACGTATCCCATCCTGAGTTGAAGGATCGTTGTCTGAAGAGAGAAACCTGACAGCATTCTGAGAGAGCCATACCTGTGCAGGAAACCGGAGTCCAAAAGCGACCAGAATCTGTTTCTCTGTTGTTTTGATCGTGACTGGAGCAAAACGAGCGGCGCGACAACAGTGATATTGAGGTGCTGATGCAAGATCAGTGGGTTTGTGTGCATCTATAACCAATCAGGGATCACGTGGGGAGGTTTTGCATATTTGTAATAGCTAGTTTGCTTCGACATATCTTGGCATTTGCAAACCAAGGAGCCGCTGTTTGCTGTTCTTATAAGCTGTTTACTATTTTGTATGGCCAGGTGGAAGATTTGATATATATATGTAGCCATAGAGTCAAATATTGACTAGGGCCATGGGTTGTAAGCAACTGATGGGTTGTGTAATCTTGTGTTTGAGCACTAAGTTAATCAATTCTCTTTCCCTGATTAGGGTTTACCACGTAAATGGTATATCTATGTCCATGGTTGTTGTTCTGTACATTGTTTTCTATCGCATATATCCTTTTCTATGTTGTAGATTCTTCTTTGTAGGTTCAAGAGTGCCAACAAGTGGTATCCCATCTTGTGTTGAAGGATCGTTATGAGAGAGCCATACCTGTGCAGGAAGCGACCAAAATTTGTTTCTCTGTTGTTCTGATCGTGGAAGTATGGCTCTCTCATAATGATCCTTCAACACAAGATGGGATACCACTTGTTGGCACTCTTGAACCTACAAAGAAGAATCTACAACATAGAAAAGGATATATGCGATAGAAAACAATGATCCTTCACTGGCCTCATCACTTCCATGTCACTAATCTCGACCATGTGTCCTATTGTGGAACTTCCACATCAACTACTTGTTGATTGTACCCGCTATCTATACATGCCATGTAGCACGCTGTGATGGTTCCATGTCAACCTCGTGCATGCCACGTGTCACCCTTATAGTGGTGCCACATGGCACCCTGTCACGTCCCCTCACCTTCGATGGGAAGTGACTGTACAAGTTGCTACTGTCATTTACGCAGGGAAACTAGCCCCATGAACATAATAATAAAAATGCATTGAAATACAACATACACAGATGTATAAAAAATGCAATTATATAGAAGAAGTAATTCATCCATTCAAGCATTCAACATGTTCATATAATTCACTAAAACAAATACAGTTCCAGAGGTTAAATACACAAGAGATACTTATCTTGAAAGGAGCTTGTCTCGCAACCAGCTATGTCATTACAAAGTTCCACCCAACCATAGGCCAGTGTGCTCATCAATCTCTCAGCAGCACTGCCACCCCTGATATGGGCATGATTCCCACAAGGAATAAGGGAACAACAACATGCTCACACATAGCCACAAACCACCACGCTGGGAATCCTGCCCAAAACCATCAAAAGAAACGCCACCACAAAGTTCCAAAGATACCCTCAAATTTTTTATATAAAAAATATCATTCCCTAAAAAACCATCATCGAAAAGCGATAATTGTTGAACCATGGAAGAAAAACCATAAACCTCCAATTGAGTACAAATGCCAGCATGTGACAACGAAAATAAACAACCTAAAAAAAGAAACCTTAGGCAAGAAACTCGTGAATCTTTGGGGCAGACAGAGAAGGTCTAGAAAGATAAAGTGAAAGGGACAACTCTCTTGACAAATAGGACAAGGACCAAAGTACTCCACTTCTGAAGTCAACAAACAAAACCTAGTCCATGTC
This sequence comes from Pseudotsuga menziesii, assembly GCA_001517045.1. Lineage (NCBI taxonomy): Eukaryota > Viridiplantae > Streptophyta > Pinopsida > Pinales > Pinaceae > Pseudotsuga > Pseudotsuga menziesii. The sequence goes on along the minus strand of LPNX010364742.1, from coordinate 58,203 downwards.
AATTAGTGCATTAGAAGGAGAAAATGTGATTTGAAAATGACAGGATCTTTATAACCATTATTTGCATGTGAAAGTATGCTTAAACTCATTAAAAAGGATTTAAATGAAAAAAATAGAGAGCACAAATGAAACACATAAATACATAAAAGAGATGCAAACCATGAAATTTATAGATAGCAGATGATAACGGAGTTCACCCATCCTAGGCTACGTCTTTGGGTCCAGCTCCAATGAGGACTGGTCTTATTAGTCTTCAAAACAAAATGCTTGAACATGTACACAATGCCTTCTTCACAACTGCTAAAAATAGACTTAAGCTTCAACAATGAAGTCCTCTCACTCTCCAAAATCTCCCAAGAGTAGCTAAAAGCCTCTTACAAAGGCATAAAGACTTCTTACCATTCTCTCCTCAAAAGCTTCAAACCTTTCATGAATTTTTCAATAATCCTCTCCATTCCTTTTCATGGAAAATTACAATGGTTTATATAGCCCAAAAACCCATAACTTATCCCCAAATTGAGTGGGATTTACAAATATTTGATCCCCAAGTTAATGGGATACAAATACATTAAAAAAATGGAGAAAATATGGCAAATATCCACAAATATACATTTTTGTTTTAAAAATAATAACCAAATCCGAAATATATAACATATATATGGTTAAAAACCATACAATAGTGTAATTTGGTTTAAAAACTGGGTTAAATGTGGAGCACACCCTTTTTGGGGGTTAAATCAACCCAAAAACAAGCTTAAACTAATAATATTATGAATCCCTTAACAAGCGGATGAAGTGGTGTGTTGGTTAAAGTGCTTGACCTGTTGGTTCAGACCCGCAGACCTCTCCGCTTTGTGCATTTTTGGTAAACATTGCAATTAGGTGCCAACAGGGCTGCCACATGGCAGGCCCTGATTGGTTGACTTGTTAACTTTCCAAAGGTCCACCTCATCACTTCCATGTCACTAATCTCGACCATGTGTCCTGTTGTGGAACTTCCACATCAACTACTTATTGATTGTACCTATTATCTATACATGCCATGTAGCGTGCTGTGATGGTGCCATGTCAGCGTCGTACATGCCATGTGTCACCCTTACAGTGGTGCCACATGGCACCCTATCACGTCCCCTCACCTTCGATGGGACGCGACTGTACGAATTGCAGCTATCATTTAAGCGGGGAAACTAGCCCCATGAACATAATAATAAAAATGCATTGAAATAAAACATACACAGATGTATAACAAATGCAATTATATAGCAGAAGCAATTCATCCATTCAAGCATTCAACATGTTCATATAATTCACTAAAACAAATACAGTTGCAGAGGTTAAATACACAAGAGATACTTATCTTGAAAGGAGCTTGTCCCGCAACTAGCTATGTCGCTGCAACGTTCCACCCAACCATAGGCCAGTGTGCTCATCAATCTCTCAGCAACACTGCCACCCCCGATATGGGCATGATTCCCACAAGGAGTAAGGGAACAATAACATGCTCACACATAGCCACAATACACATCAAAACTCAGCCAAACCAAAACTACATTTGGGTTTATGAGGCTGCTAAGGAGCTCAAAAGGTTGAACTGCTAAGCTAGTGAGCTCAATCACTGAGCTAGGGACACCTGCACCAGATCTGGCTTGGCCTCTAAAATACCTACACACCCAACACAAGGAAGCATCCCCTTCTTTGCTACGCAGTCTATCATGCTATTCCTTCCCTTCCAGTGCTCTTAAGGGTGTGCAAAGAATAAAACCAACCCCTCTTGATCTGTCTGTGAGGTTCCCTTCTACACTAGGTTTATCAAGCTAATTAAGACCCAATTCCACTCCAGACCAATTCAGACCAAAACAAAAGATGCACCCACAACAAAATACAATTTTTGGGCATGGACAAAAATGTCATGGAACCCGAATTCGATAATGGTGAATGGGGAAGAACGACCTAGGGTGAACAATCCATTTCAGAAACGTTCTATGGGCTTCACGTGGGAAAAAACGACCCCTTCAGTCCCCCAATTTGTGGATCTATTCTCCCATTGACTATGCAACATCAAAAAAAGAAATTCCCCAACCGCCTGAATGTGGAAACAACAAAAAAACATTCAAGAGAGAGCCCAACCCCTGAGCATTACCAAAACAACTTCCCAGCCATCGGGAAAATGAAGAAAATTGTTGCAAACGTGAGGGAAACACACAAGTAGAGAAAAAACATGAACGAGAGAGCTCTGCAAGCTTCCACTACTGTGAGGAATGGAGGACGTCCCTGCATAATAGAATGGGCATGCATTTTGAGTGTTAACATGCCCCATAAGTGAAAATCACATTTTCCAAAAACTGATGGCTTCTCAAATTCGAATTTGATTGCCATACTCTTCCCATCCCCATGCAATATCTACCTCAACCAATTTCTGGCAGAAAGAAATGATTGGCACAAGAAGACAAAATGGGTGGTTGACGATTTGATGGGTTTTCCATTTGACATTTGGCTTTTCCCCATTGGCTCAAGGTTTGAATATTCCCCCCCTTATCCTTAGGAAATCATGCTCCCATCTCTTTAATGTTGCATTGACATAGCTGCTTGTGGGTATTTTAATTAAATTGCATATGTACATGATGTCCAAAATTATAATGTGTCGGGCTAACACGAAATACCATCGGCATTGATTTTCAATTGCCAAAACATAAACCACTAAATCGATGGCGTGGCCTTGGCCTTTAGCTCCACACCATGATTAAATACAATATTTACATCATATATATTTTAATGTAAACAAGGTCAAAACCAGGGTGTTACAACCCATTTTTTGCCAATTTTACATGTTTTATCGAAAGTTCAGAACTGAACACTTTCACGTCCAGAGTCTGTTTTGCACAAAACGAACGTTGTCGGAAAGCTCCCACCGAGATCTACGCAGCCGCAAGCTTCTATTTGCATTTTGAAGACTTTAATTTTGATCGATCTCGAAGATCCTCCTAGATCAAAATGGCTCGGTTCAAAGAGGGGTATCCCAATGGATCATTGCAGTGAACACCACCATTTCCCTAGGGTTTTAGCAGGGTTCCAGGATCCAAGAGGATTCCAGTCACAAAAGAGAGATAGAACAAAAGAGTATGTGACATAGCAAACAACATAGTAAGTAGGAAACAACATGCATAAGCCAAGACAATTTTTACTATGCAAAGCAAGTCTAATACCCCACCCCATGTGTATATCCCAAAAAGCTTTGCCAATTGTTGAATATTTTAATTTTCACTAATGTTAGATGTAAGGTACAATAGGAAGGATTTACAAATTTAATGCTTGGTGTGGTGTGTAGGGGAATCCCGTGGTTTTGATAATCAAAGGCTTGCAATTCTAGTGGTAGATAACATAAATTCTTGCATACATTTTAAAATCAAATTCAAAAAGTTACGATTATACACAATGGGCTTGATTCTATGTTTTGTGTTGGTCATTTCTCGATTTGGGTTGTTGCAAGGTACAATCTAATTGTACTTAATAGGTGGTGTAATGCAAATGAAAACCATGTTAAGGTATCAGTTATGGCATATTGTTGCTGGTGGTGGTGTTGTGTAGAAGGAGATATTCATGATTTGAAGAAGGTTCTCTTACAATGCAAGAAGGTTCTCAAGATTCATGGAGAGGTTGTTTATTCTACTTTAGTGGTGGAAAAGTGGAAAAATCAATTTGCATCCTAGGTTGGTGAAGCAAATAAGTCGAGGGACATGTTCAATTAGGAAGTAGGAAAATAACTCATGGAACTTTGGGATTGAGAGCAAGAGTCTCATGCCACTATTAGCATCGTTTGAATGTAAAAGATAAATATGGAAGCTTCTACTAACAACATGCATGACATACTACATTTCCTTTCTTGTTCTATCAACTTTTCTCCACTTACTCGCTCCCTTGGCCAACAACCACAATCTAGTTTCCTTTGAAGTTAGCAAAATCTAGTTTCCTTTGAAATTAGCAACTCCTACATTAGTTGCTAATACTCATCTTAAGTTTTGAATTTCTTTTAGCATCTTAAGTTTTGATGAATTGTATATTTATTATTATAATATGTAACACAATATATTTGTAAATTTTTAAATAAATAAATTTGGATTTATATGTAAATTTTTTTATGTATTTGTTGAAATTTTGACCTGAACTCAGAAATTTCCTTCTTTCTGTAATGGATATTGTACAAATTTAAAAACAACACATTTTGATTAACATAATAATTTTTCCCTTCTTAATATAATGAATATTGCACAAACTTAACGGCAACACATTTTGATTAACATTTTCGGTTGGAAAAACAACAACTCTTTTCAATACATTAAACTCAATTTCCCACCTTGTATTTGCAATTTTGTTGACAAAATGAAGGATCTTCTTCACTGGGTGCATCCTTGGTTGATAAAAGAGGATACATGATGCTTTTACACTTATACTCATTATAATATTATAAAATAATTGCTAATTATATTTATCATAATATTTTATATAAAATAATTGTTAATATTGATTATATTGAAAATGTTACAATTTACTAATTACTAATTAGTATCTAGTCATTTAACTTGTGGTTGGTGAATATTGATAGGCCACAAGTTAAGTGTCATAAACTATCTTTTGTATGTTAACTGTTTATTTTGAATTTGGAAGGACACCCATAAAATAAATCTTAAAATCGTGAATGTGTCTTCTTAATAGTACACTCATTTACCATCTATTCTACACCCCGAATGTGTCTTCTCAATAGTACACTCATTTACCATCTATTCTACACCCACTGAACTAAAATTGCTATCACACATCGAAAAAAATGTTGTGTGTGCTAACATACACAACAAACAAAATTGATTACCTTCTAGCAACCTGCTTCCTACACTCCTACACCAGGACTCTCTATTTGCCCTTGGAAAATTCGTCTCATTTCCCATGTGAGATCTCGTGCATATGCCTCTTATGGTCTCATTTTTTACAAGTAGTTTCTGATTATGACTTCTTAAGCAAGAAATATCTTCTTCTTTCTTAATGATGACCTAATAACATTCTTTCTTGACTTTAGCAACAGCTTACTTTAAAGATCCAAAAGTATCACAGCTCATACAGAATGAATAACTCAAACAAAGACACTTTGATATCAGTATTCTTATTAATTCAAGAAAGGAGATTACAATTTTATTGGAGAAACTACATAGTCTGATTCCAGACTCATTAAACTACATAGTCTAATTCTAGACTCATTCACACACTTTGTACAAGAAAAAACATGGATAAATACATTTCTTTAAATGGTTACCCATAACTACAAAACTGAATATTTACACCACATAGTCTAATTCCAGACTCATTCACACACTTTGTACAACAAAAAACATGGATAAATACATTTCTTTAAACGGTTACCCATAACTACAAAACTGAATATTTACAGTTAAGAAATGTAAGAAATTGGTTGTCACCTCATTTACCTAACAAAGGAAAACCAAAAGATAGGTTATGACAGTTTTGTACGGCCATGTGGAAGATTTGATATATATATGTAGCCATAGAGTCAAATATTGACTAGGGTCATGGGTTGTAAGTGTTGGAATATAATCCGTCGGGATTATACAATATGTAAATATTGTAAATATATTCTGAATGTGAATAGTCATGTAGGAATATGAATAGGTTGGTTGGAAGTTGAATCACAACCGACATATGAATTGTATAAATAAAGGCATTCCCAAGGAATAAGATGAATTCGGGAGTTATTATCTAATAGTGGTATCAGAGCGGGTGCCTACCATAACTCCTGCCTGTTTGCTTTCCAGTCCATTGTCAGACTGCTGTCTCATTAATGGTGTCTGCCTTTTGCTCAGAGTTGAATGCTTTTTTCTTGGTGTATCTCCTGCATTCCTGCTGCACGCACTCTGATTTATTCTACTGCTCATCTTTAGTCTACCATATGCGTTATTCACATGAGTAATTCAACCAGCGTTAAGGAATTTTTTGAGTGTCTTGTTGATTGCATTCATTACCATGCTGTGCGTTGAGGTATAGAATGATATTATATTAACCCTAATTCATTCCATGCTCTAGTTTCATCTCGTTGTTGGTTTGTATTCATTTGTATATGTGACTGGGAGAAGTCCTCACCATAATCAGTTCATTTTCTTGTGGAGCGTGAGCCTCTCCCTTCTCTTACCCAAGAGCTACCTACAATTCTCCATCTTCCTATATTCATGCATAGTCTGTATTTCGATTTCTCTCAGTCCATAATCTTCTGCGTTCGAGGTGTGGAGGGTTCCTCCACCCAAAATTTTGAATTGCACGAGATTTGGGTCCAATCTTGGAGTACCGCGAGCCAATCCCTTGACTGAACTCGTGAAGATTGAAGAGACTGTGGCTGCGACTTCTAGAAAAGAAGCGTTCAGGTTGTGTCATATAACCTTCATGTTGAAGATGGAAGTTGTGAGATGATGCTGTGTGATATAACCTTACCTTGAAGTCTGAAGGCGTTGTGAAGACTCAATCCATAGAGATTGAAGCTGCATATCAGATCTTTGAGGACCGTGGAAGCTGAGAAGATTGCTGAAGTGTTGGTGTGGTATGTGTTGAAGACTGAAGTATTGGAGTTGAAGGCCGAGGCTCGACCTTCTCTAAGAATTGCTGTGTACTTTTGTCCCATCAGAGTTATTTCTTCTCTGTAGAGTGCTACGACTTCATACAAGGATCGAGATATGCTGCAAGTTCGTTGAAGACCAGTGAGAAGATTGTTGGCAGAAGATTCAAGCCATTTCATCAACTGCGTGGAGGTAAAGTGCTATTGGTCTAATTGTTTGTGACCGTTGGGCTACACAAAACCTAATTTGTGACCTAATTCTACATGAAGAGATTGAGTGGGAATTATACAAATATTTTCATGTGTATGAATTGAGAATAATGCGGTTGTATGACCCATTTTTGTATGAGCATAGTTACTTTGTATTGATGAATCGTGACTGCTATTTGATGCGTTGGAGTAGTGTATGCTATACTTCACATCCACTTGAAGATTAAAGCTGCGTTGTTGAAAAGGAGAATTAGTGCTTTGAAGACTCTCCCTCATCACAAAGATTGATGGTGGAACACTTGAAGCTGTGAAGACTGAGCCTGAACGTGAGTGAAGAACCTCACGCCTGTATTCAGCTGCGTGGAGCTGCATCTTGAGTTCAAGGCCTGGAGCTGGTTATTTTTGGATGAGACCATTGCTGCGACTGAATCGATGTGAAGACCGAGTTGAAGGAAGAAGACTGCTTGAAGAGTGTTAAACTGTAAAAAGTACTGGGAACTCATTCGACTAAGTGGTGCTGCAAGATATTGTATTGATGTATTTTTCATCTTCGATGAAGATTTGAAATGTATTGTTTATATAATACCACTCTAGAATAAATGATATAGAGTTGCAAAATTAAATATAGAGCAGCTGCAAGATTGTTTTGATAGGGCTGTAGAATTAGTTTTGATAGGCTGCAGAATCATATTGTAATTTGTAAAGGAGCAGGAATCTAAACCTGCATCCCATATATTTTTCCAAGTATTATGTAAGTTGCGGATTCCATAGTGAAGATGCACTCTTTGGCATCAATAGTTGGTGCCACTCTCTCTGGCAAAGACACTTATTGAGAATGGTGGAGGAAGAAGAAACTTCAGAGGTAGAGGAGGCAGAAACAACTCCAGCAAAATATCAGATT
>LPNX010364742.1:847-43790 GCA_001517045.1 Pseudotsuga menziesii | reverse complement strand
CCAGAATAAATGGGTAGGCATTCCATGTATACCTTATGTGTGAACTCTCGTAACTTGTTCCTCAAGTTGGGGTATTATTTTTATTTTCATTGTCGGAGTAGTTCATATTATATTCCATTATTTTTATTAAATTAAATTTAGAAGATTTTGTATCTTATAATTTTGAGTGGAATATCATCTATGTTTTTTGGAAATTGTTAGAGATGAGGATAAGCTTATTTTCTATATTGATTTTATGGTTTTTGTTCAAAATTCATAATAAACAATTATCTACATTTATTTTATGCTTTTTGTTCAAAATTCATAATAAACAATTATTAAAAATTCGTAAATAACTCATGTGTTAGTTGGAAAAAATAATAATAAGTCATGTGATAATTGGCATCTAAATGTGTAGTCCTTGTGACAATGAAACTCCATCTAGAAGCTTGGCTACTAGATAATATGCACAAGGTTTAGTCAAACTCCTAATAAACTCATCAACATGTTAAATATATGTTTATTTATGTATTCAAACATATTAATATTATTAATATAGTTGTTACTAATCTTTAATGATCTTTTCAAATGATATCCTATATTTTCTTTTAATATAACATTATTCCTCCCAAAAAATATCTTATCACATCCTATCGTTATGACATTCAGATTATGCTTAAAATGGTTTTTTGGGGTCACTAATCTAGTCATTTAAGTTAGAGTCTTGCTTAAGTGATGTTTATAAATGTGTTATGTCTTAATTGCAAGAAAGTTGGAATTACCATTTTTAAAACAAAAATCAATATTATTTATTATTCAATAGCTTATTTACATTAAGAAAGTTGAAATTTTATTCAATAACTTATTTACATTAAGAAAGTTGAAATTACTAATTTTAAAACAAAAATCAATATTATTTATTGATCAATGACTTATTTACTCTTTTAAAAATAGGTACCTTTTTCCTTAAAAAAATATTAAATACAACAAATTTGGGAAGGACTTAAATTCTATAAAGCTTAGTTTGGAGAAATACCTTGATCATGATGACAAATTCTTAAATTCTTGTTGTCAAGGTATCTTTTATTGTTGCATCTTTTGTTTAAGCCATTGGTCATCATGGAAATGTGTTAAGCATTAATAATGGATGGTGCATGCCAGGGACATGAAGCAAATGAGTTTTAATGAGGGTATTTTTTCCAAAGTTGTTATCTATCTTCTCTTTAAGCCATTGGTCAACATGGAAATGTATCAAGCACTAATAGTGGATGATGTATGATGCATGCTAGGGACATCAAGGTTGTTCCATCTTTTGTTTAAGCCATTGATCAACATAGAAAAGTGTAGAGCAGATGGATGATGCATGCTAGGGACATCAAGCAAATGAATTTCAATGTTGATAACATTCAAAAAGGTTTATTATAGGTTATTACGGAAGGAATCAATGCAATAGTATTAGACCAACAACATTACTCAAAATCAATGCAAAATAGCAATAATATCATTGACTACTATGAAGAAGGGAGCGAAGCAAATTATTTTAGAAATATTCAAAGCTCCTCATTTACCTATTGTCTTGATATGATAATAATATAGAAAATGTCAATCAGCTCAGAAAAAAAGAAAACAAAAACAAAAATCCATACTAACAACACCATATAATCTCTCATATTAAATATACTTGAATATTATTATTCTCTCTTTAATAATAATATATATATAATTCATTGTTAATATCTCTATAAAGTTTAGATTCAAAAAGTAAAGTTTCCCAAATGTATACCTTAGTATGAAATCATCACCTACAAAATGATTCATTTCATATATATATATATATAATAAAAAATTATTCACAAAATATACTAGAATGCGTTCCTTATTTTTACCACGTATGGGCATAAGGAACTCAAGTCCAGTAGCTTGTTTAGAACCTAGTTTCTTTATATAATGTAAACTAGATATTGATGGCCACATATTCTTAAAATATGTATATGTAATGATTACATGGTCTTTTTTATATACATTTATTTAAGATACCTTAGTTGTATTTTCTACATCTTCAATATTCATAGCTTAACGACTTCAATTCATAAGTTAAATGTAAGCTATGCGCTCTAAACGACTTCATATTTTGAGTATTTGAAAGAAGGAAGCATTCAAGTTAAAATATGTAGGAATTTGTTGGTGTGTGATTATCAAGTATTGTATCTTGATTTTAAAGGTTCAACAACTGTAATGCAACAAAGGAAAGATAATATTTTTTTTGACAATTTCATTAGAATAAGTCCATCATCTATAAATAAGTTTATAGACTATTGTAATTCTAAAGTTGTAAGTTTGAAAATTTTAAGGTTTATTAGTGAAACATGAAATCTACATCGATGGTCAACCATAAAGCTCATAACATAGTACATAAATCATTTTGAGACATTAAATATTATCACTCTTTCACAAGAGTTTGAGGTAAGTAAAATTGACGTCTTTGCATTTTAAGCACAATTAGGAGGCTTCTAGTATTATCATGGGAAATTTTGATGGGCCCATATTCCAATCAATAGTTTTTCAAGCAAGAAAAATAATTGTTTCCATTTCATTCTTACTAATAGTTGATAAGGAAAAACTGATATGATATAATTTTAACTTATTTTTGTTTAAGAACAAATTAGAGATAGGGAAGAAATACCACTGACATAGTAATAAGGATTAATGGGATGAATTACAACAAGAAAAAAAGGACGAGGAAATAAAATCTAGCTTCCTCCCATTTATAATGGGGCTTCTAGTAATAAGGAGTTGTCTAAAGATTGGACAATTTTGACTTCCTCCCGATTATAAAGGGGCTTCTAGTTATAAGGAGTTTTCTAAAGATTGGGAAATTTTGACTTTTTCAGTCATTATTGAATCTTTGGTTAGATTGATATTTTTAATCATCTATTTTCTGGTACGCGTGCATATGCTACAACTGCTTCCCTAAATTTTTCGATATTTTAGGGACCCTCCTTCTCCCTTAAAAGGACAAGCCCTCCGGACCTTATGGTGATCTGTATTTTATGTATAAGCTTTTTGTTGAAAGCTTACTTAGACTAGTCTTCTAAATCAAGGAAGTCCATCCTTCACACTTAGTTTTTCCAAAAGTTTGAGCAACATAAGTTTGGCTAAGTAAAATTTACTTTTTCTCTCTGACATATCGGAGGAACTTGGCCAGTTTCTTTGACGTGTCGAAGTAACTTGGCTAGTTGCTCTGGAATAGTCAGCTTGATCAAATGAAGGTTTTTCCCGTTCGACTGATTCGGGGTAACTCAACAAAATATGCTGACACTATCAGAGGTAACTCACGAATCACCGCCAAAACAGTCAGAGGATTTTGGAAAATGTTATTGATATTAAAGATTGTTGAGTTTTCGAGGAAACTAGGGAAGTTCCATCGATACGATCGCATCAAAATTGAAGTGGCCAACAAGATGAGCATCGACAGAGTAAATTGGAGGAATTCATCAAGTCATTGCCGACATAGTCAGAAAATACTCGGTAGTTCTCGCTGGAACGTTCAGAGTCGCAAGTGAAAGCGTAATAGCGTTGCCGATATTTTGTGGAGGTTTGCAAAGAGTATCGTCAACATTGTCATCGTAGTTATTTTTGTTGTAGTGATCGACATTTTCGCGCCAAACAGGGTTTTCCCAACCACCGCATTTAAAATATTCAACCACCATATGTAATACCCAATGACCGTATTTATGGCCATTTTTGTTCGTTTTTATATATTTGAGCGGGTTTATTTAGTTTTATGGCAAAAAACGTCGTTTAACCCAACAAACAATCGTGGAAAGAGGTTTACAACCTTTTTATCCAATCACAGCCTATGATTATTCAACGTTTGAAAAGTAGACACCTCATATTTTGACTCCTTTGTTTTTCTAAGCTTAAAGATTTTATTTATAAATGCCCGTGGATGTTCCAGTTCTAGTTAGGGTTTTCTCGCCTCTCCCTGTCCGCATGTAACCTCCTTATCTGGTATAAATGCCCGTGATGTCGTCACAATAGTATATAGGTTATCTTTTATTTTCATAGGTTGAATGCACTTTGGTTTATGCTTAGTTTTTCTAGTTACACACCGCAACCGGTAGAGCCTGAATGCCCTTAGGGATCTATCAGTGTTTTATATTGTTACCAATCAAGTTTTATCCTCTGCGTGGGTTAAATGTATACTTGTGACGTGCATGAACCCAAGTTCTGTGATTATTTTTCCCATTCACTTGGATATGTTGGGTGCACCTTCCCAGGGTAGATGATAGCAGCAGCCGGCTTTGTGTTTAGCATGAGCAATCTTAGGGTGTAAGGTTTATGGATTGCGTAGTAGCATATGCATATGTGATGATAGGTTTTCATTTGAATTTTTTAATTGCATGTCCTTTTATTACACTATGAGTTCATTAAATGATCAAGCAACTTCGAATGGAACACCTCTCTCCATCCTACACAACTGCATTTTGAATGGCTAGTAATGGATATGTAACTAGCAAATCCATAAGAAGAAGAAGACCAAACAAACAAACAAACAAGAAGAAACAACTGAAAAGAGCACGATGGTGTTATGGGATTGGGTGCCCACATTAGGATTGAATGAAGAAGAACGGACTGAGGAGATCCAAGTATCATCAGTGAATGTTACAATAAGGAGTAAAGGACCGGTGGTGGATCAAAGTCTAGTGCTTCCTAAACCAAAGAAAATAAAGGAAACCATGAAGAAAATCATTAGTACTACTCAGATGCAACATAAGGTTAATCTGGAAAACATAAAATAAACTAGCCCAGTAATTAATAAACTTGTGAAAAACGTGGTAAACAAAATAGAAAGTACTAAAGAGTATAACATGGGATATGATATTGTGAAAGATATTAAGAAAACCAAAGCAAATATTTATTTATTTGAATTATGTAATATTCCTCAGCAGAGAAAGAAATTATTGGAAGCATTCGACCCACAACTAAGTAGTACTGCAGAAGCCATCGAGTCAGATACTGAGATAAATGAGGCAAGTATTGGCGGAAAGTCAAAATCCCGGACTTTGCCTTTCCTGTTAACATTTGAAACTTTCAATGACAATGTGCATAATTGTTTGGTGGATTCTGAAGCCTCATCTAATGTTATTCCATTATCAATTTGCAAGAAGATCAATGGTCAATCGATATGATCACCTTCACAGATCATTCAACTAGATAGATCTGTTGTTAAGGTTATAGGGGAGATGAAAGATGTGCTTATTAGATTCTCTGCAGATCCCAGGGTGTGCCAATTTATAGACATCATGGTGGTGGATATACCTAAGGCTTATGGACTAATATTAAGCAGGGACTGGTCTATGAAGCTTAATGGTTATTTTGTGACTTATTGGTATCACATGTGGTTGTCGTACCAAAACAATCAGAATCAAATTAAGATGCTGAGAGAACCACATATGAAGAAAAATGTGACTCAGTTGGAAGAAAAAAATGAACTGGTCAATTTCTCATCTTCAGTTTTGGGAAATTACTTTTTAAAGATTGAACCAGGGAATTACCAAGCCAAGGAATTCAATCAAGAATTAGACACACAGTCTGGTCTCCGTCGATTTTCATGGGCTGACGACATTGATTTCAACATAGTAAATTTAGTTACTAATGTAGGAAATGATACCAACCAAATAGATTTAGAGATGGAATTTGGATTTTGTATTTTGATGGTTCTAAAACAAAAGAGGGACTGGGAGCAGGTTGTGTCCTTATTGATCCTGAAAAGAATAAACATTTTCTCTCTTGCATGCTAGAGTTTGAGTGTACAAATAACATCGTTGAATATGAAGCTCTAGTTTAAGGTCTCAAAAAAGGCATTGAATTAAATGTAAAAAGTTTGAATGTTTTTGGTGATTCTGAGATAGTTGTTAGAAAAATAAGAGACATCATTCATTGCTTATCTCCACTTCTTAAAGGGTATCAATCTGAGGGTTGGAATCTGATAGAAAACTTTAATGCTATTATATAAATGCAATCCCTAGATGACAAAATGTTGCAGCTGATTTATTAGCTACTTCTGCTTCTAGGTTAGTTTTGACTAATAACAAGTGCTCTATTGAATTAATTTTTAGGCCATCGGTACCTCACAATACCACAAATACGAGGGTGTTTGATGACGATGAACAAATTATTAATTTTATGACGAATGAAGAATCTTTCAAAGAATATGTAATTGATAAAGACGGACATCAATCATATTTATGAAATGGAGACATGTTTAAAGGAAATTTTATGTCTAAAGGAGTGAGAACGTTGAAAGGAATGTTTGATTTGCAAAAAAATTCAGAAAACCAGCTAATGTTAAAACAAATAGCTCTTCAATGCAGTATGAGCTGGTGAATTTAGGATTGGAAGCCGATCCCAAATATGTCAATTTGGGAAAATGTTGCTCGCCTGGAGAAAGGTGCAAGTTCATTAAATTGTTTCAATAGTATAAAGACATCTTCGCCTAGACGTATGAATATTTGAAGACTTATGATACACACATCATCCAACATGTAATCCCTATTAAGACAGACGTAAAACCATTTCAACAACAACTTGGGAAAATGCATCCTAAGTTAGATATTTTGATCCAAAATGAAGTAAATATGCTACTAGATGCAAAGATTCTCTTCAGGGTTCGACACTCCAAATGGGTAGAAAATCTAGTTCCGGTGAGAAAGAAGTCGAGAGAGATAAGGTTATGTGTTGATTTCCAAAATTTAAATAGAGCACCATACAAACATAACTATCCAGTTCCCCCGATGGAACAAATTCTACAAATGGTATCAAGCTCAGAATTGTTCTCCTTGTTAGATGGTTTTTCTGGTTACAATCAAGTGTTAGTGGTTGAGCAAGATCGCTTAAAGACTACATTTCACACAAAGTGGGGAACATTCGCTCATAGGAGAATGCCTTTTGGCCTAATAAATGTTGGAACCACATTCTAGAGGGCCATGGATATTGCATTCCGAGGATTAGTTGGCCACTGTGTAGTAATATACTTAGATGATGTAACCATTTTCTCCAAGAAAAGAGAAGACCATGTTTTTCACCTAAAACATTTTTTTACCATTGTAGAAAATATGGCATGTCCTTAAATCCAAAGAGAAGTATTTTCGCGGTTCTTGAAGGAAAATTTGTGGGTCACATCATCTCACAGAAGGGAATCTCAATAGACCCGGAGAGAGTCAAGACTAGAACTCAGATTCCCATGCCCCATAACAAAAAGGCTATGCAGTCATTTATGGGCACACTGATTTTTGTTCGAAGGTTTGTGCCTAATTTTGCACAAATTGTGAAACCTTTGTAGCAAATGATAAAGAAAATCGTAAAATTCAAGTGGACTTACATTGAGAAGGTTTCCTTTAAATACATAAAGACTACAATATCTCATGCTCCTTCGTTGAGGAGTCGAGATTTTGAAAAGGATTTTATTCTATACACCTTTACTTCAGATAACTCTCTCGCAACAATGCCTACTCAGAAAGGAGAATTGGGAGATGAATATCCAATGTAATTCATGAGAACTGGATTACAAGGGGTTGAATTGAATTACCCGACCGTAGATAAACATCCATATACATTTTTCAAGGAAGTAAAACAATCCAGGCCCTACAATTTGAAGAATAGAACACAAGTTATTATTCCTCATCCGGCTATCTGGTCTCTCTTTGTACAGAAGGAATTAGGAAAATGAAGAGAAAATTGGGTGACCGCACTACAAGAATATGATTTGGAATTGAAACCGACTACCATTATTAAAGGTCAAGGGCTGTACAAGTTGCTTGCGAAAAGTCATGCTAATTAAAATTATGATTGGGAGAATGAAGTTGAATTAAACTTAATTGATGTATGTCCCATTTTCACTACTCCTGAATCATTGTACAAAGATTTGGTGCATTATATTCAACTAGGATATCTACCAGAACATTGGAACTCCAAGAAGAGAAGGGAACTTCGGTTGAATTCAGCTTCCTATTAGATAATTAATGGAGTACTTTTTAGGAAGAATTATGATGGATTTTTTCTTAAATGTCTGGAGAAAGAAGATGCATCTAAAGTAGTCAAAGAATTGCATGACGGTCCTGCTGGAGGACATTTCTCTGGGGATACCACAAATCATAAGATACTCAGATTTGGGTACTATTGGCCAACTCTATTTAAAGATTCTCATGCTTACACAAGAAAATGTGATGTGTGCCAAAGGAGTGGTGGCAAATTGTCGAAAGCAGCGGGACCATTACAACCTGCTATTATTTCAGAACCATTTGAATAGTGGGGCATAGATATTACTGGAGAGATTAACCCAAACTCTTCACTAAAACATCAGTATATCCTCACGATGATAGACTATTTCACACAATGGGTGGAAGCGGTTCCTTTGCACAAAGTGAATGAGGATGCAGTCATCGATTTCCTGCAAGAGAACATCATACCCAGGTTTGGGGTTCCAATTTCTCTTTTTTTTACAATGCATCTTACTTCTCATCTATCAAGATAACTGAATTTGCTTGTGAAAGAAGGAATAAAATTGCATTATTCAGCAAAGTATTATCCGCGTGAAAATGGGTTAGCAGAGTCAACAAATAATAATCTCATTCGAATTTTGAAGAAAACTGTTATTGAGAGTCAAAGAAACTGGCACATAGCCCTTCCTAATGCACTATGGGAAGATAGGGTTACCTCGAATAATTCCTTAGGAGTTTCTCCCTATACTCTAGTCTATGAAAAGGAAGCCATTTTACCCCCAAACATTCTGCTCCCATCCTTGCAATTAGCTCAAGCCTCAAGAGGATTCGGCAACGAAATTTTACAAGCGCGAATTAATACTCTACTAAAACTTGAAGAATCAAGACAAGAGTCCAAACATATATTTAACCAACATCAAGGTATTGTCAAGAGATGGTTCGACAAAAGAAAATCCGGGAAGGGGAGCTTTGAAGTAGGAGACTTAGTCTTAAAGTGGGATCACCCACGTGACGAGAAGGGAAAACACACGAAATTTCAACATTTATGGGTTGACCCCTACCAGATTGCTGGAAAACTTGGCCCCTCAAGCTACAAACTTCAATATTTACAAGCACGGGAAGAAAGTATTCCTGTAAATGGCCTCATTCTCAAACAATACTTTACCTAAGAGTTTGGAGCACTTTTGTACATAAATAAAACATTTCTTTTCTTTTATTTACTTGATTTTTTATAATTTATTTTTTCTTTTTGGTTCTCCTTGATTCATAGTTTTTGTTAGTTGTTTGCTTATAATAAACCAACTCAATTTTTTCCGCTTGGAAGTATAAGAATCTAAATGATATCAAAGACCTTTGAAAGTTAGGAACTGCTTATGGGAGGGCAAGTTTGGTAAATTTTGATCAAATATGATATCCTTTAATTATTGTCAGATTATAGAAAGGGAAGCCATCTTCAAGCCCACATTTGAGTCATTTTAAACCCTGTAAAATAACTAAGACTCATGAGGTATAGAGTACTATCTTGGGGCTCATCCATTCTCACACTAAATATCTGTCTCAGGAAGCCTAACATGACAAACCCACAAAAAGAAAATAGGTCTCACAGATGTATGGCATTCAAAATAATCCCATGATATAAATCAAATGCCAAAAGTCTTATATTAAAGAGTCAAATTTATGGGGGACATAGTCTCCATCAAAGAAATGGTGCTAAAGGAATAAACCATCATATCAAAAAGGTTGCTTAAACAACAAATATCAAAAGGCTCTTCTCCGTCCATGAGCATGATGAGAAAACAAATTTATCACTCACACAAAAGGACATTAAGGATGGAAGAACCCATATCAAGTCTCAAAGAAAAAGAAAGCAATCAAGGAACAAAGCATCAAAAGAATGTTGATAGCATGGGAATGAGGAACAAACAAATACATCTGTATAACTCTATTACGATTATGTGGATTCATATCTAGTGGCAACCAAAAGATAGAGGTAAAATGAATTTCATATTTTGGCTTTAGGAGAGTTATCAAGACTCCTAGTTTTGGTTACCCTACTCCCAAAGGATGACAGCCAACGTGATGCATTAAAGTTATATCCCTGGATATGTATATTTTTTTAAAGAATATCGGGGAAAACATTGGAGGAATTGTTGTATATTTAGAACCTAGTACAATGTAGCAGTCTTGTTTTCCAAAGATAGTTTGTTTAGATATCTGAGTTCGCCAGCTAATCGCCAATTATTGTTGCTACAACTGTTGCCCCAAAAATTTTGATATTTTAGGGGTCCTCCTTCTATTTTTTTTTAAAGCTTACTTGGACTAGTCTTCTAACTCAAGGAAGTCCATCCTGCACACTTAGTTTTTCCAAAAGTTTGAGCAACATAAGTTTGGCTAAATAAAATTTACTTTTTCTCTCCAACATATCGGAGTAACTTAGCTAGTTTCTCTGACGTGTCGGAGTAACTTGGCCAGTTGATCTGAAACAGTTGGCTTGATAAAAAGAAGGTTTTTCATGCTCGATCGTTTCGGTGTAACTCAAACAACTTCGCTGACATTGTCGGAGGTAACTCACGAATCGCCACCAACACAATCTAAGGAGTTTGGAAAATGTTTTCAATATTAAAAGTTGTCAGGTTTTCAGGGAAACTCAGAAATTTCCACTGATACGATCACATTAAAAGTGAAGTGGGCGACAAGCTGAGCATCGACAGAGTCAATTGGAGGAAATCATCAAGGCCTCGTTGACACGGTCGTAAAAGACTCAGTAGTTCTCGTCGAAACGTTCAAAGTCACAAGTGAAAGCGTAATAGTGTTGATGATATTTTCAAAGGTTCGCAAAGAGTATCACTGACATTGTCGACGTAGTTGTCTTTCTTGCAGTGATCGACATTTTTGCGCCAAATGGGGTTTTCCCAACCATCGTATTTAATACCCAGCAACAACATTTATGGCTATTTTTGTTCATTTTTATATATCTGGGCAGGTTTGTTAAGTTTTATCACACAAAACGTCATTTAACTATGACATACCCCAAATTTATGAATAGATTCTTGAGGTGGGAAGTATAAAATTTATTCTTCTAAAAACATTTAATCATGCCAAAAATATTAAACTCATTTGTTTGCTTAACCATAACCATTCTATTAGGATTGCGTCATACCAAATACAATCACTTTAATGCTAACCCACATAAAACAAATCTTATTGAATAATATAATAAGACACAATTGTTACATTAGTTGCATGAAAATCCTTTGAATAAGATAATGATTACACATTATCCCTCTCCTTTAACTATGGTTAACACCCTCCATATCGAGATACCATATTTTGTACCTGATCTTTTGGGCACAACCATCAGAGATGAGGTAAGAGTCTCTTGAGTCGAGAAAACAACAAGGTTAGATTTTCTTTAGATGATACAAGAAACTAATTTTAAAAGTATGCACATATATAATTGATATACTCTACACTTGTCTTTCGAGTGTTATCCCAATGCCTTTCACCATTGGAACACAGTTTCTGCAACCACCACTTGAAGTCATGTAACTCAACATACATATTAGTACTATATATCAGATTATAAATCCAAGAACATAAATTTCATAATAAACTTAAAAACAAGATAAATTAATTCCATAAACAAGTTAACCATTAAAGATACTTTACTAATCTGAAATAAGCTTGGGTGATTGAAAGCATGTCTATGGCTTTCCTCCCAAATATAGGCTTCATTTAACGTATGGTTGTCCATCTAAATCCACCCTAAGATGGGCGATGAATCCACTAGGATGAAAGACAATAGAACAGGATTTTGCAAAGTTTTCTGATCAAGACATTCCCTGCATCTAGGACTGGTATAATAATTAAGCATTTACATATAAGTTCCATTCAAAATTGGAAAAACACTTTTCTTATTAATAAATGGACATGTTACTATTCAATTACCTAAAAATAGATACCTAATCATGGAGACACACCCTTTACAAGCACAACTCATTTAGTCTTTGTTATAGGAAGTGGAAAAGGTTTATCCATTTTATCAACTACATCGAGATATGTATTATATAGTGGCTTCTGTATAGTAAGCCACTCCTTCCACCATAGTGAAGTATCTTTACATAAATATTATTATATTCCTTTTCATACCATTTTCCTAAAGGATATAACATCACTAAGGGTAATAAATCATTGCACATAGTCATAATTTATTAGACTTTTAATCCTTAAGGAGGTTGTTTTCCAAGGATAAAATCAGTTCTCTTTGTTACCATAAAAAGATATTTTATAAAAATAAATCATAAAATCATACCAATCTAAAGGATACTCTACTTTCAAGACGTCACTCCTAGTATATACTCTAAGCGCCCAATATGAACTACAATTACCATATGAAGTTCCCAACGTAGAGGCCTCCTTAATACAAGTTGAAAGCGGGATATACCTTCATCAAACCTAGTTGAACCCCCAAACAAGCCCGTAAGAGTTTAGGGTCCTTGTTTTTCTTCTCCTCTATAATGTTGACATTAAGATGTTTGAGGGAAGACACATGAGTGACAAAAGGCGACACAAAGGGTTTATCCAAGAAAATCATAAGAGAAGATTTCAGGGAAGCATCCTTAAAAGTCGGAGCCTCCATAGGGATCTATGACCCATTCAACAACAAACCAACCCCCTTACCAACACGAGAAGAGGATTTTGACAAAGGAATAAAATCAACATCCGATAAAATCACATAGTCTGATACTATGAACTAAGGTGTTGTCCAAACCAATGAGAATGATATTTGTCCAAAGTTGAAAAGGGAAAGCTGGAAAAAGCACCTAGAGATGTCGCTTTGTAATTCTCTCCTTCAAAGGGTCAAAGCTCGAATGCCACCGATTGAGAACCAAATAACCCATTCCAATAGGCCACAAACTTTCCCAAATCAGTAAAACATCCTTCTATTCCAGAAAGAGCAAAACAATCCAAGGATTAACAAGAAGACTGATGGAGGGCACATAGTCAATCAATGGATTTGAGTGCTCATCAACCTAAGAAACCAATTCTTCCCTGCTAAAATTCATATATTTAAAATGACCCACCAAATCCCTAAGGCACAAACTTTCAACCCGATCCATATTCACATCATGGCCTAGAACATACTTCCATTTAAATTCCAGAGCCTTAAGGATTTTAAACTTTCAGCGAGCCCTAGACCAACCACAGAACAAACCACCACACTGGGCATCCTTCCCAAAACCACAAGAAGAAACCCAATCACCAAGTTCCACATATACCCTCAAAGTTTCGTTATAATGAATATCATTCCCTAAAAAAACATCATCAGAAAACGATAACCGTGAAACCATGGAAGAAAAACAAAAAAAAAACAATTATGTACAAATGCTAGCATGTCACGATGAAACCAAACAACATAAAAAAAGAAACCTTAGGCAAGAAACTCATGAATCTTTGGGAAATACAAAGAAGGTCTAGAAAAAGAAAGTGAAAGGGACATATGTCTTGACAAATAGGACAAGGACCCAAGTATTCCACTGATAAAGTCAACAAACAAAACCCAGTCCAGTAAACCAATTGAAAATGAAAAAAAAAATGTATCCTTACCTTTTACCATTGTTATAGCCTAAAATGACACATCTCTGCCTGTAATCACTTTCCTATGATTTCGTCGCATGACGACATTTCATGAAAGTCACTAAAAAAACACTTATATTGGAGGAGCCATATCCAGAGTTATGTAACTTTTTTTATCCTCTTCTCTGAACCATTGTAAAGGTATCTGATTCAGGAACAAATTTACAATGCACTCCAAATCTTAGAAATTCCCAGAATCACCCTAAAAATTAGATTTTTTTTATGTAATTGCGACCCTATACACTACAAACCTGCATTTTCCTGATGTATTCATGACTTTTCCTTCATGCTACCTGCGGTTACCTCATGTAGTGGTCAAAAATAATAAAAATATTAAAAATATCAAATTAGTGGTGGTTTGGGAGGTTGTGGAACTGAATTGGGAAGTTGTAACTAACCCCTATTCGCCCTTATCTCTTCAGAAATGTATAAATAAAGGGAGAGAGGTCCATGAGAGCAGACTTGAACCTTTGTGTTGTTATGCTGGAGGAATTGGGACTCTCATTCCTCGTACCTTTGAGCTAGATTTCATCTCCTTGTGTTGCAGAGCTTGGAGGGTGAGTTCCTTGGAGAAGAGAAGCAAGAGAACCAGATCAAGGTTTCGTGAGGTGCCTAGCTTGAGGAGAAGGTAATATTTGTATTTTTTCCGTGATTAATAAAGATGTGATGCTCTTCCTTTTCCAATCAATGTGTCTTGTATATTGAATCTATGATTATGATTATATGATGTTGTTTATCATATTTGGGCTTCAAGTTTCATTGGACATAATCTCCTTTCATATAGTCTATTTGGTTTGAGGAAGGTTAAGTTTGTTTTGCAGGTCTCTTGGAGCAAGAGGAGCAAGAGGAGGATTGAAGGGATGCTTGGATCAACCTTTATTTGGTTAAGGTGTGAACCTATCTGATCTCTTAATATTGTTTACATTTACTTACAGAAATATATGAATCTATCTTTCAACTCTAGTATGTTGATGGCCTCTTAACATACCCGTGAATGCCCCTGAAACAATGTGTTTTCATCATTTTAGTGGTTTTTTGTCGTTTAAGGGAATTTTGGGAGGTCTTTAAGGGTCCTATGCATGTGCATGACTCTAGGGAGTGTGTGGTATCCCTCTTATATCCTCTTTATCTATTTTGTAAGTCTCTTTCAAGTCTTTGAACTTGTTTTGTTGCCTTCCCCCTGCCTCCTTCTTTGGATTGACCTTGTTGGACAAGGTGTTGGGCAGCCTCTATTTGCAGGTTTAGTTTGATTATTTGGACTTCTTGACCCTCTTTTTTTTCAGTTTTACTGTTTTGCCTCTTCATGCCTTGGAAGGAAGGCTTGCAAAGGTAATCAAGCCTTAGGGAAACCTAGGGTCTGTTTGAGGGGTGTAGAGTAGTAGTCTATTTGCCATTGTTTATTTTGCTTTACATGCATTAGTTGATAGGTTGTTTTTATTTTGCATTTATAAAATAAAAATAAAAATAACATATAGTTTCTTTATATGCACATAGATTAGGGTTTTAGTCTAAATTACATTGCATATCACTATTCTTGAAAAAATAAAAATAAATTATTCTTTTGTGGCTTTCAGTTTTTAGTTTGAAAAGAAAAAAGAAGTAGGTTTGCTTTTGCATTTTATGCTCTCTTTTTCTTAGTCATCTTGTTTCTACTGTTGAGTCACAGATATTTGGTTTCACCTCTTCCACCTTTTGAGTAATCAACGACCCTTTAAAATGAACATATAATATCTAAAATCTATTAGTAACTATTTGTTTCTAGGGACGACACACACTAGTGTAGGCTAGTGTTTTGGGTTAGGGATATCTTAACTGCCCAGAACTTTAAACTCAAACATAGTGGCCTATCTTTTAGGAAATCCAACTTCGTTGAGAAAGATACCAGAAATCTCCTCTCACATAGGAGTCAAGCACGAGGTCATGCAATACTGAACTATTGGAGATGCCCCTCCTCTTCTCAGTAAAGCATACACCAAAGTTATTGCAAGTTTGGGAACATACTCAGTACCTCCTTTCAGCCATGTGTGGTGCATGTTATTGTTTAGGTTTTGAGCTTATCTACCCTTCCCATGTGCATCGAATGGACTAACGACTGTTCTGTCGAACTTGCTTTGTGATTTTGGTAGCCATAGTATCTTGCTTGCTAGGATCTTACACGGGTGGTAGTGGAAGGCTATTTCCATTGCTCCAAGAGTATACTTGGAAGGTAACCTCGGTTGACAATTTGGGAGGATGGTTGGGTGATTCCAGCGCTTGCACCCAAAAAACTCATCACGAGACGCCAAGTAACTACTCTCTGACCTTCACTAGTTTATACTAGGCCCTAATCATCCGAGACTCTCCTTTGGAAGGAATATTTTGTTTGCCTGGTATTGATACTTAGGAATTTTTCTAGTGGTGTGCTCTTTGTACTGTTGGTTACCAGTTGACCCCAGTTGTTGGTTAAGTCATAAACTATGGCTAACACCTCTACAGACACTAACCAGGTTACCCCCATGCTAGGGGCCCCCTGTACTTTTCCTCTCACCAGGAATGTTAGTGTTCCTTTGATGGCCACATTGAATCTACCTAGATTCACCCTAGGGCTACCGATTTGATTGTTTTCTACTCCAACTGTCTTGAATGATCCCGATGCTTCTCAAATAAGCTCCTTATATCAAGGGCATCAAAACATTGCTTCCCCTTCACCTATAGCTGCCTCTCCTCCTCCTTCTACCTCATGTGGTGAAAGTTCTGATACTAGTAACCGACAATTTAGAACGAGTACAAGAACGAAGAATAGGAAGAAGACTCAAAATATAGGGGGCACTCGTTCAACCTCTGTAGGTCAAGTTGAACCTCACCACCCAATATCTGTAGGTCATGCTGGGGGCACCTATCCAACCTCTATAGGTCATGTTGGATCTAAGAACTCAACTCTGCAAGTCAAGTTGATCTTCACCATCCAGCCTCTACGGATCATGCTGGTGGAACCCTTCCAACATTTGTAGGCCATGTTGGATCCCATCACTCAGCCTCTGCAGTTCATGTTGAGGGCACTCGTTCAACCTCTACAGGTCAAGTTGAACCTCCTCGTCCAACCTCTACAGGTCACGTTGGATCCACCCTCCCAGCCTATGCAGTTCATGCCGAGGCCTCCTCTCCAACCTCTGCAGGTCATGTTGGATCTAGTCGTCCAACCTCTGTAGGTCATGTTGGACCCAAACACCCAGCCTATGCAGGTCATGCTCGGAACAATCACCCTTCCTCTACAGGTCATGCTAGGGTCACACACTCAACCTCTACGAAGCATGTTGATCCTAACAACTAAGCCTCTTCGGGTCATGCTAGTGGAACCCTTCCAACCTCTGCAGGTCATGTTGGACCTAGTCACTCAGCCTCTGGTGATTATGCTGGGGGTAAACAGTTAGCCACCACTATTCATGTTGACACTATTGAGAAAACCAATCGTTCGAAATGCAAGCTCAAGTTTCATTGTAGGATTTGTGAGGGAGATCAACTTACTCACCAGTTCCCTGCCATGGCTGAAGTATGAATATTTTGGTGCCAAGGACATCCCGTTGTTGAACAACCTAAATTTTCTCAACAACCTATTCAACCTTCGGTAGATCAAGTGGTTGAACCAATGTCATCTTTGGTCAATCCCACTCTCCCTTCGGAGAGTGACCTTTATCATGCGATTGAACCAATGCAATCTTTGGTCACTCCCACTCTCCCTTCGGAGAGTGAATTTCATGAAGCGGTTGAATCGATTCCATCTTCGATCAATCCCACTCCTCCTTCGAAGAGTGAAGTATCTGCTAGTCATATCTTCTTCACTCCCAATTCATAAATTACTGAACAAGAGGGCACTGACCTTGCTTTAGATGAAATCCCACCAAGCTCTTGGATTTCTTCCTTTGATTGGGATAGCCTAGCTGAGCTACGCCTTCCTTCTAATGCACCTTTACAGATAATGATCAAAATTGGACAATACATGATTGCTCGTTGTATTGTTGATGAAGGAGCCTCAGTTAGTATTTTATCTGCACGTTCTTGATGAGGCATGGGATCTCCCAGCCTAATGTCGACTGATAGTCAGTTACTGGATTTCGATAGAAGAACTAGTGCAGCTTTGGGAATTATTCCTCAAGCATCTATTACTTTGGGTGGGAAGACCGTCTTAGTTGACTTCATGGTGATAGAATACCCCTTTGACCTCAATATGCTCCTCGAGCGTGATTATGTTTATTCCATGCAAGCTGTGGTGTCAACGTTCTTTCGTGTGATGTACTTTATTCATAACAAAGATATTGTCAAGATCGATCAATTGGATTTTCTTGATTCCTCTCCTGACCCAACTAGAGACCAATCCTTTCCTTTGTTGATTCCCAGTGTCTTGATAGACACTATCCCACCACGAGTAATCGATGTGGCCTCATATCCCTCGCCTTCAGTTGCTACTAAGAAGAAGCCTATGTGTTCATGTTTACCTTCTCGGGACTCAGTCCCAGTAGTTGACTAGGTGATTCATCCTATACAAACCATGGAGCCCGCTCTCCACTTTGTTGATCCATTTGAAAGTTCATACACATGTCCTATCTGGGATGGTCTACTTCCGTATGATGAAGTATTCCTAGAGTCTTTGATACAATTTGACCTTCTTATGGATGCCAGTTCAGTTGTGACTAATTATAACCTTGATTTGCATGATAAGCCTTATCTTTCCATTTCTTGATCTCCTTATGTTGGTCATGTTGATTTTTCAAACTCTCCCTTTAGATAGCAAGTCGGTGATCCTGATGAGTTTGATTTTCCTTCTAGATTTTTCAACTCCTGTGATACTGAATTTGTTCCTACAGACTCTATCTCCCCTATTGGTTTTTTCTCTCTTTTTGAGGTTAATATTATTGATTATAAACCCTCGGCCCTTGTCATTATAGAGTCCTCTTCGGTTGATTCTTCCTTGACTACACCTTATGTAGAATATAGCAAAGTCGCATGTGTTTCTGCCAAAGTGACCTGCATCATATATTTTCTTCTGAATATGATCCTGATGTTGTTGTTTCTTGGAGACAGGATTTTTAGTTGGATACATGACTGTTTACTGGTCTTAGCTTGTTGTTCAATCTATAACTGCATATGCATGGACCCTGCTTGCGCTTATGATCCTGATATCGACTTCCACACTTCTAGCTCGTTATATAAGCCCTCATCTATGCTCTCATCATAGCTCAACTTTGTATCATTTTTCCAGTACAACTTGACACCCTTTTCCTTAAGGAGACGTTCCCCGAGTGTCCTTATCTCTCTCATGTTCCTTGCACTATTCTTTCTACTCTCCTTTGAGCTTGTTAAAAACAGTAAGGAGGTCGCAAGTTGAATTTTCTGAACTCATTAAAATGTTACAGGAAAGATATGGAGCTATCTTCAAGCCATGGTCTGACTCCTTAAATGTGACTAGATCGTTGAGTTCGCTTGTCCCTTCAATATCATTAAAGGATGCGAAGGAACATCCACATTGGTATAAGTTTACCCCTTTTTCTGTCCCTGTGTATTACTTAGGAAAAATGAATACTCTATTTTCTTTGAAATCTAGAAAAGTATATTCACGTATATATTTATCGCTTTTCCGGGCCTGGAGGACTAAACTTACAAAAAATGAACCTTTTTGAGATTAGTTTTCTCTTTTTCGTGCTCTAGACCTAAACATGAAAAATATTCCGAGCGTTCTTTATGTCATTCGTCATGCTCGTTAAACCCATAGTACAAAAGCATCAACTTTACTGTTGTATGTACCATTCTCGTACATAAATGGAACTTTCTGAGTGATCTTGCTTTCCTTCACATTCGTTAAAAATAAAGTGCTTCTGGTTGCTTCTGAAGGAGCGTCGGTCTGGTGATAGTTTACCCCATTTTCGGACCTTGCCGACTAACTACGAAAAAGACATCACTTAGTTCACCTGAGATAATAGAGTTCTCCTTTTGATTGTTTTATACTTTTTCGTACTTTGGAGACTAAATTTACAAAAAACCACCCCCCTAGAGTCTTCTTTGGAGTTTTCAAACTATCAAAACTATGAAAACACTCTCAACCATTCACTGTTCCGGGCTCGTAAAATCCACGAATCAGTGCTTTATCAAGCATTCTTCTGCTTCTTCTTCAAGCTTGTTAAAAATGAAGAAGGTCCTGAGTTTTCTTTCTTGGACTCATTAAATATTTACAAGAAAGACAGAAGGGAAATTTTTTTCACATGTATTTTACCTCATGGCAGCAAGTCTTGTTTCCTTAAACAAAGCACCAGTTTTGAGTCTATCAACAATTGGTTCCAAGTATTTTGATCTTATCCCGATTCAGAGTTTCTTACTCCTCCAGTTGGCTTCTTTTCCAATTATATGGGGAATCTGCCAATGTCTCCTACATTGCAAATTTGTGGCGTTGGTCCCTTTGTGTCAAAATATGCTTAAGTCACTTTGTGTCATGCTCATTGTTCAAGGATAAACGTTTTTCGGGATTTCTGTAGTTGCTTTGACCTTTTGTGTCATCCATTCCCTGGTATCAATTCATGACACTATGTCTTCGGTGGTCCTTGTCGTAAAAATTACCAGTTTAAAATCCAATTAGTCTCCAACTTACCTCGTGTTGGATGATCAAGGATACCTTAATTCCTTCCTTCCAACGAATCTATTCTTATTGATGTCAACACATATTGCTCTGGGAATTTAATTAGAGTTTATGGAAGTACCTTTGGGATTGCAGTCATCAGTGGCAATTTTTCTCGCTATTGGGTAGTGGGAATACCTTAATGTCTCCTACTTGATGGATTCTTCAAGTGTTCTACTTTAAGACCTTGTATTCACACTTGTTAGAATGTACTAGGTACCTTGGGGACCATTTTCATTAATGGTGGTTTCCCTCGCATTTGTTAATGGTCCCAATCAATGATCGGTAATCAAATTATTTCCTCCATGTTCAACTTCAGCTCCTTTATTCGCATGGTTAGGATTCGTACCTTTGGGTGGTTTGGATTGAAGACCTTGGGACGATAGTAGCATCGTCATTTTTTGATATTGCCTGAGTTGCACAAGACCTTGTCACACTCCATATTAAATTTTCTGAGACATAGATCCACCTTGTATTCTTGTGGCTATGATCGACTATTAAGCATGGATCCACCTTATTTATTTGTGGCCATGACTCCTTTAGATTTTATATGGCGCCTTTTTGCATATTGTGTGACCATGATAGTTACATTAGTTACACATGTTGGATCCACCTATATATTTATGGTGATCTCTTGTAGATGGACTTGTATGTCCCAGAGATCAGTTTTGTCTGACATTTATCTGTCTTTCATGTACCTCTATTCGAGCCTATGATCTTGGATTCTCTGCTCTTTCCATACTCAGTTATTTCCTTTTTATTATGTATTTTGGCTATCGTCTTCCCCTCTAACCTCATACATTAGGGGGCATCAGTTATAGCCTAAACTGACACATCTAATCATGTAATCACTTTCCTATGATTTTGTCGCATGTCAACAATTCCATGACGACATTTCATGAAAGTCACTAGAAAAACACCTATATTGGAGGAGCAAAATCTAGAGTTTTGTAACTTTGTTTAACCTCTTATCTAGACTATTGGAAAGGTATCTGAGTCAGGAACAACTTTATAGTAGACTCCAAATCCTGGAAATGCCCATAAGCATCCTAAAAACAATATTTTTATTTAATCGCGACCCTGTACACTGCAAACTTGTGTTTTCCTGATGTATTTGTGACTTTTCCTTCATGATACCTGTGGTTACCTCCTGTAGTGGTAAAAGATAATAAAAATATCAAAAATATAGAATTAGGGGTGGTTTGGGAGGTTGTGTAACTTAATTGGAAAGTTGTAATTGACCCCTATTCGACCCTCTCTTCAAAAATGTATAAATAGAGGGAGAGAGGTCCATGAGAGGGGACTTGAACCTTTGCATTGTTATGCTGAAGGAATTGGGACTCTCAATCCTCCTATCTTTTCCCTAGATGTCATCTCCTTGTGTTGCAGAGCTTGGAGGCTCAGTTCCTTACAAAAGAGAAGCATGAGAACCAGATCAAGGTGGTGCCTAGCTTGAGGAGAAGGTCATCTTTGTACTTCTTTCATGATTAATAAATATGTGATGCTCTTCCTTTTCCAATCAATGTGTCTTACATATTGAATCTTTGATTGTGATTATATGATGTTGTTTATCAGATTAGGGTTTCATGTTTCATTGAACATAATCTCCTTTCATATAGTCTATTTGGTTTGAGGAAGGTTAAGTTTATTTTGCAGGTCTCTTGGAGCAAGAGGGGCAAGAGGAGGATTCAAGGGTTGCTTGGATCAACCTTCATTTGGTTAAGGCATGAATTTATCTAATCTCTAAATCTTGTTTACATTTACTTGCAGAACTATATGCATCTATCTTTCAACCCTAGTATGTTGATGGCCTCTTAACCCCCATCCATAGGAAAATTTTCCTCTACAACAACCATGGTTGGTACTAAGCTCCCCCTTGTAGAGGAATGAACTCCATGTCAATTAATAGTGAATTAGAAGGATAAAATGTAATCGAAAAAAGACAAGATGTTTATAACCATTATTTGCATGTGAAAAATTGTATGTTTAAACTCATTAAAAATTATTTAAATGGCAAAAATTAGAGATCACAAATGAAACACATAAATACTTCTTCTTTTTTTTACTAGGGGAATCGGCAACTAGGGTCGGGCTGGTACTCGCGTGACACGGGGTCCAGGGATCCATTCCCGCTACCACTATAACCCTAGGTGCCCCACACCTGCTTCAAGACATGGGACACAAGTAAACCCGGATGGGATTGATCTTGTGACCTCCAATTTACAACAAGTGACTTCATAAAACAAAACCGCCAATGAGCCACACCCGTGCGGGATGAAACACATAAATAGTTAAAAGATATGCAAACCATGAAATTTGTAGACATCAGATGATAACGGAATTCACCCATCCTGGGCTACGTCTTTGGGTCCAGCTCCAATGAGGGTCGATATTATTAGTCTTAAAAGAAATGCTTGAACAGGTACAAAATGCCTTCTTCACAACTACTACAAATAGACTTAAGCTTCAACATTGAAGTCCTCTCAGTGCTCACTCTCCAAAATCCCCCAAGAGTGGCTAAAATCCTCTTACAAAGAAAAGATTACAAAGGCATAATGGCTTCTTACCATTCTCTCCTCAAAAGCTTCAAACATTTCAAGCATTTTCCAATAATCTTCCCCATGTCTTTTCATGGCAAATTACAATGGTTTATATAGCCCAAAAACCCATGACTTATCCCCAAATTGAATGGGATTTACAAATATTTGGTCCCCAAGTTAATGGGATACAAATCCATTAAAAAAATAGATAAAATATGGCAAATCTCCACAAATAAACATTTTTGTTTTAAAAATATTAACCAAATATGGAATATATAACATATATATGGTTAAGCCCCAAGAGTTAGCTCAATCGGTCGAGTACTCGTAGTTAGGCCTCCCAGCATGTGAGGTCGCGGGATCCATTCTCATCGACTCTCTTGGGGTTAGGCATGCAGAGGCCGCGGGTGTGAGGCCCCTTCGGGTGGGTCCACCAGAAATTATTCCGTGGATGTAGGCCGTCGGTTTAGCCAGCGCGTGAACCACATTGAAAAAAAAAACATATATATGGTTAAAAACCCAGAATATATAACATATATATGGTTAAAAACCATACAATAGTTGAATTTTGTTTAAAAATTGGGTCAAATGTGGAGCACGCCTTTTTTGGGGGTTAAATCAACCAAAACAAAAGCTTAAAATAACAATATTGTGAAATCCTTAACAAGCGGATGAAGTGGTGCGTTGGTTAAAGTGCTTTGCATGTTGGGAGGAGGCCACAGGTTCAAACTTGTAGATCTCTCCTTTTTGTGCGATTTTGGTTGCCATATGGAAATGGCAGAGGTTAGTTGAGCCGTTGACATAAGGTTATGTGTTGGAAATAATATATGGTTACAACATTACGTAGAGTGGTGTCTGAGGGCTTATCCCTCGGCCGACCTTTTTTTAATATTACAACACATTCAAACTTATATATGGAAATGGCAGAGGTTAGTTGAGCCATTGACATAAGGTTATGTGTTGGAAATAATATATGGTTACAACATTGCGTAGAGTGGTGTCTGAGGGCTTATCCCTCGGCCAACCCTTTTTTAATATTACAACACATTCAAACTTAAATATAACCTGCCACCTATAGTGGTTAAGATCCAATGGCATGAGAGATGGTTAGCGGAGCACCATGGAGACACAGGCGGAATGGAGGAGCCACCTATAGTGGTTAAGATCCAATGGTCTGAGAGATGGTTAGTGGAGCATCATGGAGTCGCGAGCAGAATGGAGGATGGGGGTTTGATCCTCCCTAACTACCAAAATTTTAGTAAACATTGTGATTAAATGAAAACAAGGCTACCACGTGGCAGGACTTGATTGGTCCACTTGCCAACTTTCCAAAGGTCCACCTCATCATTGCCATGTCACCAATCTTGACCATGTGTCTTGTTGTGGAACTTCCACGTCAACTACCTCCTAGCTGTACCTGTCATATGTACATGCCATGTGGCGCGTTGTGGTGGTGCCATGTCATCGTCGTACATGCCACATGTCACTCTTACAATGGTTCCACATGGAACCTTTTTTTTCCAATTTTGTCTGTTTTCCTGAAAGTTCAGCTCTAAACACTTTCACATCCAGAGTTTGTTTTGTACAAAACGAATGTTGTCGAAAAGCTCTCGCCAATCTCTACGCAGCTTCACGCTTCTGTTTGCATTTTGAAGACTTCAATTTTGATCGATCTCGGAGATCCTCCTGGATCAAAATGATTCGGTTCAGAGAGGGCTATCCCAATGAATCACTGTTGTGAACACCACCATTTCCCTAGGGTTTCAGTAGGGTTTTAAGATCCAAGAGAATTCCAAGAGAATTCTGGTCACAAAAGAAAGATAGAACAAAAGAGTATGCGACAGAACAAACAACATAGTAAGTAGGCAACAACTTGCATCAGCCAAGACATTTTCTATTATGCAAAGCAAGTCTAATACCCAACCCCATGTGTATAGCCCAAAAGCTTTGTCAATTGTTGAATATTTTAATTTTTATTAATGTTAGATGTAAGGTACAGTAGGAAGGATTTAAAAGCTTGGTGTGGTGTGTAGGGGAATCCCATGCTTCTTATAATCAAAGGCTTGTAATTCTAGTAGTAGATTACATAAATTCTTGCGTACATTTTAAAATCAAATTCATAAAGTTACGATTATTAACAATGGACTTGATTCTATGGTTTGTGTTGGTCATTTGTTTATTTGGGTTACTGCAAGGTACAATCTATCTGTACTTAATAGGTGGTGTAATGCAAATGAAAACCATGTCAAGATATTAGTTATGGCATATTCTTGTTGGTGGCGGTGTTGTGTAGAAGGATATATCCATGATTTGAAGAAGGTTCTCTTACAATGCAAGAAGGATATTTTCGAGATACGTGGAGAGGTTGCTTACTCTACTCTAGTGGTGGAAAATGGAAAACTCAATTTATATCCTAGGTTGGTGAATCAAATAAGTTGAGGGACATGTTCAATTAAGAAGTAAGAAAATAACTCATGGAACTTTGGAATTGAGAGCAAGAGTCTCATGCCACTATTAACATCGTTTGAATGCAAAATATAAATATAAAACCTTCTACTAACAACATGCATGAAAAACTACATTGCCTTGTTTGTTCTATCAACTTTTCTCCTATAGACTTGCTCCCTCCCTTGCATGGCCAACCGACCAGCACAATTTAGAGTTTCTTTTGAAGCCAACAACACTTATTTTTAGGTTGAATTAATTGCTAATACTCATCTTGAATTTTGAATTTCTTTTAGTGTCCTAAGTTTTGTTGAATTATATATTTATTATTATAATATGTAACACAATATACTTGTAAATTTTTGAATAAGTGGACTTGGATTTATATGTAGAACGATTTTATGCATTTGTTGAATTTTGTGAAATTCCCTTCTTTATTATGGATATTGTACAAATTTAAGAGCAACACATTTTGATTAACATAATAATTTTTCCCTTCCTAATATAATGAATATTGTATAAATTTAACCGCAACACATTTTGATTAACATAATAATTTTTCCCTTCCTAATATAATGAATATTGTATAAATTTAACCGCAACACATTTTGATTAACATAATAATTTTTCGGTTGAAAAAACAACTCGTTTCTATACATTAAACGCAATTTTCCACCTTGTATTTGCAATTTGTTTTACAAAATGAAGGATCTTCTTTATAAATTACACGTCAATGTGTGCATCCTTAGTTGATAAAAAGAAGTGTGTATCCTTAGTTGATAAAAAGAGGATGCGGGATGATTTTACTCTTTGCACCAAATTTTGAACACAATCCACATCTATGTTCTAGAGACATTATCTATTGTAAAGTTTTATTTTTCTTTTTGATTAATTATGAATATCAAGAAAATGTGTCTTTTTTGTTGTTGAAAAAATAGTTAATATATGCAATTAGAAGTAGATAGAAGTCATTTTGTGACATAATAGATATATCAAGTTGTCATTGCTTATTTAACTTCTATAACATTAAAAAAAACAATTATACTCATTATAATATCATAAAACAATTGTTAATTATATTCATTATAATATTTTATATAAAATAATTGTCAATAGTGATCATGTTGAAAAGGTGTTAACAATTTACCAATTAACACAGTTATTTAACTTGTGGTTGGTGAACATTGATAGGACACAAGTTAAGTGCCATAAACGACCCGTTATATATTAACTGTTTATTTTGAATTTGGAATGACACCCATAAAATAAATCTTAAGATCATGGATTTGTCATCTTAACAGTACGCTCATTCACCATCTATTCTACACCCAATGAACTAAGATTGCTAGCACAAGAAAAAATTGTTGTGTGCTCACTAGCATACACAACAAAAAAAATTGATTACGTCCAAGGAACCTGCATACTACACTAGGACTCTCTATTTACGCTTAGACAACCTGTCTCATTTTCCATGTGAGATCTCATGCATCTGCATCTTCTGGTCTCAATTTTTGCATTTAGTTTATGATTATGACTTCTTAGGCAAGAAATATCTTCATCTTTCTCAATGATGACCTTGTAACATTCTTTTTGTCAATCCTGCAGCTTTTCTATTGACTTCTAGATATCATTGGCTTTAGCAGCAACTTACTTTAAAGTTCCAAAAGTATCACATCTCCAGTATCCTATTGAAGGAAAACCAAAAGATAGTTATGATAGTTTTGTAATTAGTGCAGCAATTGTATGGTCGGGTGGAGGATATGATATAAATATGTATCCATAGAGGTAAATATTGACTAGGGTCATGGGTTGTAAGCAACTGATGGGTTGATGGGTTGTGTAATCTTTTGTTTGAGTAATAAGTTAATCAATTATCTTTCCTTGATTGGGGTTTTACCACGTGTTAAGTTGCACTTGTACCTAACACACTTTCAGGTGTACCCCAGGGAGAGAGGGCCATTTTTCTCGACCAGGAGGGTTGTTATTGAGCAATGGTGGTCATGGTTGGGCCCTAGGGATAATTTAAAGAACACCCCCAAAATTTATATGTATAATAAATGAGTGAATCTCCCTAATACATAGTAAAAATCAAGGCTATTTTATCAATAATATAATATGTATATATGATTTTTTGGCTAATCTTTCATTCTATTATAAAATATTGTAAAATATTGGCGAATCTTTCACTAAACTATAAGATACTGTAAAATATTGACTATTATTTCACTAAATTATAAAAATATTGTAAAATCTTGGAAAATCTTTCATCAAATTATAAAATCTTATAATGTTTTGGTGAATCTTTTGCTAGAAAGACCCATCTTCTGATTATGTGGATTACTAAGGTAATGCAATAGAAGAGCGTATACTAGATATTGAATCCCTCAACTCCTAGACCCTTAAATGAACAAATGCATGAATGGGGAGAGAAGGTATTTATTTATACATTTCACCAGCAGTATTGGGTCACTCATAGATGGAGGTGTTGTTGAAACAAAACTACACTAACTAGATTTAGGGAAAGTGGGGACTCCATTGTTTATCTCGTCCATAAATGGTCCAATGGGCATGTGGGGACCCAAATCTTGACATACTTACACAGTGATAGAATTGAACATTTTATAGTGTGGAGTGATTACGACACCCATGAACCATTATTACAACACGGAGTATTATGGAGACCCACAACATTAATATATTGTATGAATTCCAAATTAGAATATTTTCCAAATCTCTCATTTTTAAGCTACCCTTTAACAAAAAATAACGCGATTATTTGTTTATATATACAAATGCCACTTTTTCCTTTCTTTTGTTGACAATCAAAATATAAATTATGCCATTTGATTTAGAATTTTTAGACTTAGTCATGAAACGTGCCATGTTTATTAGAAATAAGAACATAAAAGTTAACAAGAATAGAAATCACATCAATGCATCATCACACGTATCATTAGAACTACTCTGCGAAAGATTATTTTTTCTCAGATAAATTGAGGAGTTATTTTTATCTATGTCCTTGGAATTTCTCAAAGCATGCGAAATGTTGTAAAATTGTTTTATTGCCCTCATTGAATGCAAAAGACTAGATATCAAATAACATAATGTCTACATCTAAGGTCAAGCATGCCCTATACATATTATATACAATCATGATGGAAATCAAGTATCGTGTTCCACCTAATTCATATATTTATCATACATAACTAGATCCATTTCTAGATAATGATAGAAATTACACATCAAAACAAATCACCAAAAAACATTTTACTTCTAAATGACCCTTACAAAAGACAAAATATTGTAAAGCAAGTACCGTACCCAAAAAATTTAGGCCACAAATAAAATTGACTAAATTTGCAATACGAATAAAAAAATATACTAGTCACGAACGTCTCAATATAAATAAAAGAATCTACCGGTACACTTTGGACAACTGTACAAGAAGACAGCTAAAATAATGATCATTCCACTATATCCCTTCTATTATAATCAAAGTGCATCCATTTATATTACAAACATCCCAAACATCAACAATAACATACATAAAATATGAACATATGCACTCTCATTAACACCTTAGATCCAATAATAATTGCAGATCAAGATCCTAATAAAAGCACATTTAAACTACTGGGTCAAATTCAATTTGAATATATAAAAACCATGTGGCATCTCTCCATCAAGAGTAGCATTCACTAACAAAATATAAATGTCAGTCAATAGTTTAAACATGACAAGGCATAAATTAAATCATATCTTTTGAGATCTATAACACTTTCACAGAACCAATAATCCTATGATAGAATAAAACCCTAATAACACCGAATAAGCCTTAAGAATCAAGAGTTCTCTAGAGTTCAACGGGCCTAGAAAAACATCCATGATAAATTGCACGATAAAAGGTAATGCAATATAATAATCTATTGTAACTGTGGATAAAAAACATAAAAAAGTTTTATAAAAAGCATACCATGTTAATTATTGGATGAAAAGTGTGACGTGAGTTTCTATTATTTGATAAATTGCAGGAGCGGCATGCCCCTCCAAGGCTTGATATTTTGGCAATGGATATTATGGGAAGACTAAATTGTTTAGAAAACTAAGAATGGAAAGTGGAATTACATCAACCAGAACCTTGACCTTGCAAGCGCAATCTAATGTAGGTGAACCATGAATCACTAAATCCTTTAGATAGAAAAAATAACCCCTTATTTTCCCTCCAATACTAGAAATCAAGGGCTAAAAGAAGGTATCACATGAAATTGACTAAAAATACAAGAAAATGCAACCATATGCGTAAATTACAAGCAAAATGGAGGGAGAAATAACCCTTGGGAACCTCCATTACTAAAAATTGGGGGCGAAAGAGTGATTTGACTAGATTTTCTCTAGAAGTTGAGGGCAAAAGATAGATTGGAGGGAGATTTTGCTAGGGATAAAATAAATTTTTTCATTTTGCTCATTAATTTACGAGAGGCTATTCATTTTGGATTTTTTTTTCTAATAAATAATGGGCGGATATATTTTAGCCAAAAAAACCCTTTCCATATAAGAAAATAACCCACTGAATTTTTTCAACCCCTTAATATAGCCCATGGGCTATATATAGCCCCTAAAATTATCCATGTTGGGCCCTATGGTCCTCCTTTAGAGGCACTATGGCTTAATGGCATTGCTAACTTCCCTTTATAGGGGTTTTTAACATCAAGGTTGGTGTCTGGGGACCCCAAGGGCTAACCACTAGGTCACATGGCTCCATATCTTGTTCACGTGCTCCGGTGGCCTCTGCTTCAGCTACGAGACACTCATCTTCATTCGTAGCCACTTCAGACACCCTCCTGGCCCTTTAGTTATTGTGCCCTTTCTCTCCTTGTACTTATCTCCTCAGAGTAAAGGCACACTCCATGCGAGGCCTTTTCATGCTTTAAGGATGACGTTGAGGGATTTTACAACATTCTATGGGTTAGATAGGGTATAACGCCCTCCCTCCATCTCACTCCAACCTTTCATTCGAAGCGTTTCACTTATTTGAGCATGTTTTGGCACCTGAGGATACAAATACCCCAGGTAGCCTACCTTAATCCTACCTTAGGCTATATTTTATTATTATTTTCTTTTAATTTCGAGTTGAAATTTTATAATTTCAAATTGACTTATTTTACGGCATGTAGGACTCGATATTTTTTAAAAGTGAGTGTGAGAACATATAAATAGATCTCCTCACTTTCATTTCAAAAACATAACTTATGGGATAAATAACTATGCACTTGTTTTACCCCGCTTAGGGTTTCTATGGATGGATGCACTCATTTTCTGGTTAATGCAAGCTATTTTTCTGGTAATTCTTTGGTGAATATATGCTTTTGGTGATGCTTCTATTTTTCGGTTGAACACAGGCACAAGGAGGTCATGATTCTTATTCTTATTTGTATGTTGGTAGATGTGTGTGTCTCATTCTTAATGGTAGCCTTAGAGCTGCACTTTGCCCTAGGATAGGCAATTACCTTTCCTTCTTGTCACCTTAGCAATTAGTGGCACGTCTTCTTGTGAGGGTGCCCTATGGTTTCTCTTTAGTTTTCCTAGGCTATTTGTTTAACCTAGGACCCTTCTTCACTAGGTTAGTCATGCCCTCGGTTGGGCAAGGCTCGTGGTAGGGTTTCTCTAGGTCCTCACAGTAATTTCTCTTGCAAGCCTAGTCTAGGGTTAGTCTTAGCTTAGCTTAAGTTAGGGTTAGGTTAGATTTAGGTCTCCTAAGTCCTAGGGGGTGCTACTAGCAACAGTCCTTTTCCTTCCACTAAAACCCTCGCTAACCCTCCCTTTACCCCAGTGTTGCCTCCTCTCTTCTTTCCAAATCCTCGCTAGTCTTCCTCTATGCTTCATTTTCCCTTTGCTACCTTCGTTGCTCCGTTCCTTTATTGCACTCTCAGTCCCTTTTACCTTTGGCAGGTCGTCCTCAATTCTGGGATGTGCTTACCCTCGCTCTTCCCCCACCTTCAACACCTTTCCTTTGACCTCCCAAACTTGTCGTTTCTTCCCCGAAGGTCTCCCACCTCGCCACTCAGCCTCCTTTATTTATCCTCGCTACTGTAGAAACCTCTCCCTCCACCTGACAACCTTTTCCAACACCTACAACAGCCCTCACTGCTGCTCAACGTACCTGCACTAGTTCCTCCAAAATCGGCTCAGTAAACCATCGCTAGCTTCCACAACAAACCTTATCACCCATCCTCTTTTCTTAACTTGTTTCTACCGCAGCCCTCACGCCACCTGAGCTGCTCCAGTACCTTCGCAAGTCTTCTTCTACCCTCGCATCTCCCTCTCTCCTAGCTTCCATCCCAAGCTAACCTTCACTATAACCTTTCTCTCGCTGCCAACTAAGGTCTTCTCCTTACGTTGGTCGCTTCCCTCCCTTAGTTGTCACCTTAAAACTTCTGAACTTCTCACATCTACACACTCTTTTCTCTCTTGTGGTTTCCTTCGCCCAATGTTGTAGTCATCCCTTCACGCCCTCCTAACTTTGTTAGGACTTCATTTTCCCTCCTCTTCCTGTCCATTGTGGTTGCACCTTTGTGATGGACAGACATTACCCGAGGGATGCCATTTACAGTAGTAGCCCTCATAGATGCCATTTACAGACATAATTTACTGCATTATAATTACAATAATAATGATGCAGCTATGAGACCATTCAACAAATCCTAATTGAGATGATGGTGGTTACGTGAACTCATGCTTGTATATTGGTTTTCTGATGCCACTGTAAATATGGTTTGAATGAACGACTGATATTTTATTGCCAATTTACATATTGTATGTTAAAATTGATACAAATCGTTTGGTGACATGATTTCTTGATGATATTGGCCGCCAGTATAACACTACTTTCTGCCATCATACATGTTTGTGACCGATATCTTCACATTTCTATCATGAACATTGAGAAATTGCTTTCAGTTACTTTTCATGTATTAATGCCCTCACATTTGATTAGATTTCCAACACTGCTTATTGCAAATGCATGCACGGCCTCGTAAAGGTACATGCTATTGTTCAACACATTGTTTGGAATAAGAATTTGGATGATTATTGCTTATATTTTTTTTTAACAGAAACTGAGAAATTTTGAATTGATTAAAAGGGTTGTAGCCCAGCCAATCATACAAAGGGGGAGTTTAGAAGAAGAAGGCTGATGACCTTTAACAGTGTTGTCATCCTTCTTATGAATAATTTGAGAGGGGAGTCCCAATTGCTTCTAGGGATTTTTCGAGAAAACGATTGCTTGCATGAGTAAACTCTCACGAATTGTGAGCAGAGAAGACCACAGAAACAAAACGTTAATTAGACGGGGAGGTGAGATGGCCCTTAATGAAAGGATCAATTCGCTTCTGAGAGCCCAAGCAAATATTTGAGGTTGCTTCCTTTTATCTATGTTCTTTGTTTGTCTTTCGCCCTCTAGTGAGGGGAGGAGAAGGGGCTGAGAAGTATTCAGAATCAAAGGTTCCCTCTGTCCCAAAGGAAGGGACTAAGGATGCCAATTCTGCATGGGATGAAGTCTCGTAATCCAAAGCTTTGGGTCTTTCTTAGAACCTGAAGAAGCATGATTTGGATAATCTTGTTGAGGAACTGTCTCCAAGGGGCCCAGGGACCTGGGGGTTTGCCCTGCACCGAAACATCCACAGCTTCAGATTCTTGTGCTTCGACTTCTTGGATAACTTCAACACTGTTTTTGTTTTCCAGCATTGGAGATTCTGCGGGAGGAGAAGGATCTTGAGGTGAGTCCTTATGCTGAGAAGCTTAAGGCTCCTTTCGTCGGGGAGGACGACATCGATTAGTGACCATATGGAACTCTGCTTCTTTTGGAGGAGAGGGATTTGTTGGTTTTTGTGATTCTTCGAGCTTGGGGTAGCTTTTCGCAAAGTGGCTATATACATGAGAAAAGTTGCATTTGAATGGAATCTGCTCATAATCCAGTTCTTGGATGTGGCTCCAATCTCCTAAAGTGAGTTTTAGGGCCTCCAGAAGCCCTTTTTCTAGATTTACCTCTACGCAGATGCGAGCACATATGAACTGGCCCCCTTTTGGTTCTGCACTATCAATATAGTGTCCTAGCTTATTGTCGATGTCTGCTAGAGTGATTTTCCCCCAAAGATGAAGTGGGAGGTTAGGAAGTCTTACCCAGACTGGAGCGGTAGTAATCTATGCTTCTGGGTTAAACCCCAGGGCCCATGGGGCTAAGAACAGCCCTCTCGAGCCCATAAAGAAGGGACCCGATCGAAAGACTAAATCTCTTTCTTCTTTACTCAAAAACAGGAAAACAAAAAAACCCCTTCCAGCTACAAAGATAGAGACCTGTCCTTGCATAATAGGGTTCCAATGTTCTGCAATCCAGAGCTCCACCACCTTAAGGCTGGGCCACAATCCTGTAAAATTGCCTATCAGGGCTTTCTCTGAGAGGATGAGCGCTTTTTGGCATGGATCCGTAGGAGAGAGCTCCATAGAAGGGATCTCGTCCATCTTTTTTCACGAACTTGGAGGGTGAATGAGAAGCTGCCTGAGGAACGATAGCTTGAACTAGAGCCTTGAAGGCCTTGAGCTGATCGAGAGAGGCAATGGCCTGGAAACCCGTGAGAGCAGCAGCTGAAAAACAAAACAGGAGCCGCAGTCAAATACAATGACACCGCAGTGGAT
Organism: Pseudotsuga menziesii; assembly: GCA_001517045.1. NCBI lineage: Eukaryota > Viridiplantae > Streptophyta > Pinopsida > Pinales > Pinaceae > Pseudotsuga > Pseudotsuga menziesii. Next base: position 9,852 of record LPNX010364742.1, on the reverse strand, counting down.
TGCTTCAGCACTGAAGGAGCGTTGAGGTCCAAACGCCTTTGGCCTAAGGGCTGCACAGCAATGGAGGCGGCGGCTAGGGAAACCCTAGCCGCATTTCAGAGAGAGTCACTCCATCATTCTTCCAACGACAACATCAACCTAAATGTTGAACAGAACATCCCGTGAAATTAACCCTTCTCATACTATGATTATTTCTTCTATTAATAACTGATATTACCCCATTTACAATCATCGCTTATTACCCTTAAATAATCTCTGAAACTAACGCATAATGTTTATAAATGACACATAATAATGATAATCACTAAACTACAATGTTATGATAATCACTAAACTACAATGTTATTCCTTATTGTTGTTCATGATGTTATGCATTGGAATGATTTGTTGTTATTAATTCAGTTCATGACTTACAACAGTTATACTTAGGTACATGTGCGCTGTAAACAATTTTGAGACTATCAAATACTAATACTTTTGCTAATATTTGCACGTTACACCTACCTCTTGTACATTGAATACTTTATTCACTTACAAGACTCATATCATCTCAATTGACTCCATTAGGCACGGGTTACTAACATATATATACAAGATCCATTTTTGTGTTTAAGTGTCTTTGCATGAACGGAATAGGGCTCTTTCATACGAGGTTTTGACTTCCGAAGTAGTTAGGGACAAGTGACTAAGGTGACAGTGGTCATCTTTCCCTCATATACTTACCAAATACTTGGACCTACCATTTCAACCAGTAACACAACTTAAATTGTATATGTTATATGTATTTTGTGTGTGATTGTCATGGTTGTTGTTCTGTACATTGTTTTTTGTCTCATATATCCTTTTCTCTATTGTAAATTTGTCTTTGTAGGTTTAAGAGTGCCAACAAGTGGTATCCAATGATCAAATTTGAAGGGTGGGTCTTAATTTCAATTGGAAGGGAATTTATTCTCTCATCCCTTCAAAGATGAAGGGAAATACAAACAATTGTACTTTAATTGACAAGTATAAATTAACCAAACCCTTTCACACAAAAAAAATGCAAAAAACAAATATTGTTCTTCCAGTGCTTGTTGTGAAAGCATGCATGTATGTGATGGAGGGGTCTAAGTCGATTGAATCCTTGCAACTCATTGCATGTCTCAGTTTAACAATCTACCTTTTAAATTGAACCAGAATACCAAAAGAAGTTTATTAATGGCTAGATTTCATAAAGTTATAGGTGTGAGTAGTTAAGTGCTTGTGGATCTAAAATTTGTTGTGTTTTGTACCAATCCACGATTCACTGAATCCATAGTCATGTGTAGGAATTTAAATTATTTAATGAAAACAATTAATTTGTATAACCTCTATGTCGAGACCGTTTTCTGATGCTTTCCACTACCCTCTTTATTATCTTACCAAAAGGCATGATAATGAGGAAGAAGACCTAAAATTATGGACTTCACCTTCAATGAATGCCTTGCAATCACATTGGTAAGTAGTGATAAGAAGATCAGAACAATCCAACTTGTTAAATCTCAGTTGATAGTGTTAATTAAAGATTTATAAGGTAAATTTAATATAAGACTTACTTATAGTTCTCTCTTACTCTTTGCATGTTGACAATTTAATATTTTATGGTTGTCTTTGCGCCTTGACCCAACTCGTGTTGTAAGGTGAGGATGTGCAGGCATGATAATCCTTAGTTATGACAATGAGATGACGATTTAAAGAGAAGAGGATGTAAAGACAAGTAGTTTTTATATGTATTTTGGTAGCGCTGAGGACAAATGTCGTGAGAAACCACAAATGTTTGGAAGGACGGAAGGAGATAACATCACGATCATGCCACTCATTAAACTGAAGACTATTCTTGAGCCAACAATTGTTTTTGTAATTGTATTAATAACCATTGTTTATCCATATCGTGTGCCCAATGACACCTCTCTATAGCAATGCATAAATCAATTTCTGCACAATTTTTTTATCCTAGCTACATGCCATTATTTGTATTTGCATGACATCAAGTGTTCTTTATAGTTGTCGTGAGTCCATGATATTCATGCAAGAAATGAAGTCTTGCAGAGAGGAATTTTCAAACTGACCTTTTGAATTTCACTTTGATGAAAAAAAAAGTGGGCATTGGTAGCGAGGTTCACATAGGTAGTAGGCACAAATTTTTGAGCTCGTTTCGGGCCTAGTAGTAGAGTAGTTGTTGTTGACACATTGTCACACTTTAGATTACAGCCCCAAGTGACTCAGGAGTTAGAGTCACATCTTGATGGCTAGTGCCTCGTAGTCATTAATGATTACTGGCCATCTTCAACAACTAAGCACCGAGTGCATGACATGAGTGAGTAAGTGATTATAATTTATCATATTTGCAATATTTTGAATGATGAGTTGAACTTTATAGCATAAGAATTTCAACGTCTTGAGAAATTTATATGAATGGGTAATTTCAAATGTTGTTCTTCTTTTGAAATCTTGATATAAATTATACCCTTCTTTATTGGAAGGGTAAAATTCAAATTTTAAATTTTTTTTGAAAAGCAATTTTAACTTTACACTTCTAGGAAGAGCTAGAACCCTTTGGAAGGGCTGTGAAGGGTTCAATTTTGAACGCTGATTGAGTTGAAGGATCGTTGTCTGAAGAGATAAACCTGACAGCGTTCTGAGAGAGCCATAACTATGCAGGAAACTGGAGTCCAAAAGCGACCAGAATCTGTTTCTCTGTTGTTCTGATCGTGACCAGAGCAAAACGAGTGGCACAACAACAGTGATATTGAGGTGCTGCTGCAAGATTAGTGGGTTTGCGTGCATCTATAACCAATCAGGGATCATGTGGGGAGGTTTTTCATATTTGTAATAGCTAGTTTGCTTCGACATATCTTGGCATTTGCAAAACAAGGAGCCGCTATTTGCTATTCTTATAAGTTGTTTACTGTTTTGTATGGTCAGGTGGAAGATTTGATATATATATGTAGCCATAGAGTCAAATATTGACTAGGGTCATGGGTTGTAAGCAACTGATGGGTTGTGTAATCTTGTGTTTGAGCACTAAGTTAATCAATTCTCCTTCCCTGATTAGGGTTTTACCATGTAAATGGTATATGTATGTCCATGGTTGTTGTTTTGTACATTGTTTTCTGTCGCATATATCCTTTTCTATGTTGTAAATTCATCTTTGTAGGTTCAAGAGTGCCAATAAGTGGTATCCCATCTTGAGTTGAAGAATCATTCTGAGAGAGCCATACCTATGCAGGAAGTGACCAGAATATGTTTCTCTGTTGTTATGATCATGACCGGAGCAAAACGAGCGGCGTGACAACCGTGATATTGAGGTGCTGCTGCAAGATCAGTGGGTTTGCGTGCATCTATAACCAATCAGGGATCACGCGGGGAGGTTTTGCATATTTGTAATAGCTAGTTTGCTTCGACATATCTTGGCATTTCCAAACCAAGATATGAAGCATTGGAAGTCACAGAAGAGGTTGTTGTCCATTGAATTGCTCTTGAACTGCCATTACCATGCCGGTGCAACGTGAAAGAGCATACAGTCATATCTCATATCTATTCTCGCTTGAAACACGTGATGCAACAGAGATAATATGCCTGCATGTTCAAATGGTTGTCGTCATATTAATATGTCACAGTGACGAAGAGAGTCGACCTATTAATTTAAGAAAGCCACAGTTTGTTGTTTCTTGATAACTCCAAAGGGGTTTGGAATTCTAATTTAGAAAAAAGAAAAAAAAGGACTGGCATATGTTATTTTTTTGTTTAAAGGATTGAGCTTTTGTTTTTCAATGTAATTAGACTGTATTAGTAATTGAGTGCAAAATGTGGTGGTTGGGAAGAATGTTATACTTTCCACATGGATTTAAATTTGTCAAATCTCACTATGTGATATGTTATGTATCAAAGGAAGAATGTAGATGGGGTGGTTGGGAAAAATGTTATATTCTCCACACATTCTCCACCTAATTCAAATCTCACTATGTGACATGTTATGCATTTAATTCTTTGATTTCTTGATTCTTTCTAAATAGGAGGAATCTATATTTTCCATGAGAAAAAAAAAACTAGAGCATATGATTTAACCTTTCAATATTTTTATTGCAAATGCCTTGAAGCATTATTTTTAAGACGTTAACCTTTGAATATTGATTATTGCAAATAAAACAAATTAGTCTTGTTTCAGTTTGGATGTTTGATAAAAGGACAAAGGTGTGGAGAAATTGAACATGAATAATAGCTTCAAGCTATAGAAGCCCAAGATGCACAACACATGCATGACATACGAGGATTGAGAAGATTTGCAGTTAATAGTTTTTAGCACCATTCATTCGTGTCTCACAGAGACGTGTTGTTTATTATTGTTGGAGAGGAGACAACATCAAGCTTATGGAGTAAAATGAAAGGCCTTTACATCACAAAATCCTTGACAAACATAATCTATTTGAAGAGGTAGTTGCAAGGTTTGTGAAAGAAAGAAGTCTCCCTTGATTATGATTATGTTGTGGGAGAGTTGTTGTCTGAGGAGATCCAAAGGAAATACAGTTTAGAAACCTTCACATTGAAAGCAATGGTGGCTAGAGGTTGATCTACAAAAAGAGGGGAGGATTCAAGAGGAACATCCAAAGTTAAGTCAAAGGGGAGAAAGGGTAATGGAAAATTATGGTACTATGACAAATCAAACATATCAAGAAAGATCGTTAGAAAAAAGAAAGAATCTAAGAATGACGCCAAAAAGGAAGCATTCACATCACTTTTCTCACATGCGTTCTTTAGTGGAAACCTTTACTTCCTTCCCATCTATATAATTTTGTGATGATATGAGTGATTGGATGCACATCTATGACCTGAAATCTAAATCTCACCACATCTACAACAATTGGTTTCCTTGTTATTTTCCTTTTTGCTAGAGTCACTAGCAGAGGTGTCGAATTCTCTTTCAGTGCCATACTTGTATGATTTTGGATTGCTAAATTTGTGCTCAAGTAGCAATTCCCCCCACAATATCTACAGTTGTTTACCCATTTCTTATTAGTATTAGTGTCGATGTTTGGAAAGATTCCTCATGTGGGGTAGTGTATATTTGTTCACCTCTTTTTGTTAATTTAATTATGGAAATTATTTAGCATGTTCAATAGTTTTGGATCTCTATAGCTTATTTCACTGTGAATGTAATCCTTCCAATAAGTGATGTATTTTGCTTTTCTAAGAAACAACTTGTCTTGTTACTTGAACTTCTCATTCATGTATATAATTATTTGTTTTTCATTTTTCTTAAATAAATGAACTTGGTGTAAATTTCAAAATAATGCAAGAATGAAATTTTGTAAGTAGAATGATGGAATATCACATTTTCTAGACCAAATTATAAGAACCAATCATAATTATCTTCTTCCAAATTATTCCAAGAAAAACATTATAACTTATTTTGAAAGGAGAATTTAATTCAAACATACCCTCAATTTTGTTAATCCAATTGATGAAACCTTGGAATTATTGCACTGTGGGCACCTGACTAGGCTATGCAGGTGCTCACAGACTGTGGCGGAACCTTGGAATTCAAGCCTCCTTGTCTGGCAAACATGTTTTCGTTTGTAACCACAGATCCTGAAAGTATAGAGTACATTGTGAAGACCAAGTTTCCCAGCTTCCCCAAGGGTACTTATTATAAATCCATTTTCAACGATCTACTGGTCGACGGAATCCTCAACATAGACGGCGAACTATGGGCTTGGAAAAGGAAGATGTTGAGTTCGTATTTGCACTCGCCAGCACGTAAAAAATCACATGATTGCCACAATCGATAAATCCATTCACTGCAAGCTGCTCGAAGAGCTCGAAGAAGCAAGCCGAGCCGTCTCTGCCGTGGATCTTCAGGAGATACTCATTCGCATTGGTTTGGACAACATGTGTACTATTGGTCTTGGAGTGGATTTGGGTTCCCTCACTCTGGTTGGACGAGATGTTGAGATAGCGAAAGCTTTTGAAGAGGCGCTGGATGAAACCATATGGCGGTTCATCATTCCTTGTAGCATATGGAAAACGATGAGGTTTTTGGGCATTGGCACGGAACAAAAGCTGAAGGCCTCTCTACAAACCATTGATGAATTTGCTGGCGAGATCATGAAGCTAAGACGGAAGGAATTGCTCCAAAGTGACGAAAATGTTGAACGATGTGACAACTTGTTGTCTAATGTCATGATGCTGTGTGGTGATGATGGTCGTTTTTTACAAGATAAATTGATCCGAGACATGTGCATCAACTTCGTTCTAGCTGGATAGGAAGGCCATCTTTATTTGATTGCAGATTATCTGTGTATCTAAGGGATAAGGAGCAAAGTCAACTGTTGACTCTACTTCATACCGGTTGAATGCAAGGAATGTGCAATCAAGATAAGTTCAAGCAGACGGGACAATACCGGCATTGCGCTCTGCTGGTTTTTCTGGCTGCTTAGTCAACATCCAACAGTCGAAGAAAACATTTTGGCCGAATTAAGGCGGATCTTGGTCATCAGACGAGAATCGAATCCCACTAGCATTACGATGGAGGAGGTGAAAGAGATGCACTACTTGCATGCTGCGCTTTCTGAAACATTAAGACTATATCCATATCTTCCTGTAAACTACAAGGAAGTGATACAAGATGAGGCATTTCCCAACGGGGTGTGTTTGAAAAAGGGAACAAATATCATTTTCCTATAAACTACAAGGAAGTGATATAAGATGAGGCATTGACCAACGGTGTGTGTTTGAAAAAGGGAACAAATCTCATTTTCCTATAAACTACAAGGAAGTGATACAAGATGAGGCATTGCCCAATGGGGTGTGTTTGAAAAGGGAATAAATCTCATTTTCCTATAAACTACAAGGAAGTGATACAAGACGAGGCATTGCTCAACGGCGTGTGCTTGAAAAAGGGAACAAATCTCATTTTCCCAATATATTCTATGGAAGGATGGATAATATATGGAGAGAAGACTTTTCAAAAAAAAAAAATTAATTAACTAGTGATAAGTACAGTTAATGATAGTTGTAGAAATTAAAATTAATCATCAACTATTTGATTATTAGATACAAATACGAGTTTAACTCCATCTATTATTAGATACAACTATTAGCTTAACTCCAATGGTTCTAGAACTATTAGCTTAATTTCAACTCTAATCACAGTTATATTGGATAACTAAATTAACTTAACTATTAGATACAGTATTAGTTTAACTACAATGATTCTACAACTATTAGCTTAACTTCAATTCTAATCACTTAAGGCTTAGTCCAATTGCATTTGGCATCTAGGAGTCTAACTATTGTGACTCATGTAAGAGTCCAACTCCTAATAAAATAGTTGGGACTCCTAATAAACTATGGGCATCTGGTAGTTGGACATCTAGCTAATATAAAGTTCATATTACATGTTTAGGTTTTCCATATAGATATAATTACGGTTTTTATTATTTTAAAAAAGGTTAGTGTAACTCAGGGATGATTTTAAGGAACCATACTTATTTAAAAGTGTATAAATGTTGGCGAATACTACCAATTCTTAAAACACCAACTATAAAATGATAGGCGATATTTTTCAAAAAATATTTTAATTTCCAAGGATTTTATATTCTTTATATAATAATGTGGCGATTTTTAGGGTAAAAAAATTTTACCCCATCAAAATTGGGCGAAAGAGGGCTTCAAAAAAGGCAAAATGGCGAATCTTTTTTGGGAGAAAAACATGAAAAAATAGCCCACTGGGCTAAAATTCGCCCCTAAAATTATCCATGGTGTAACTCATAATTAACAATTTCAAAAAAAAAAATAGATTACTTAAAATTTGAATACATTGATGATACAACTATTAGCTTAACTTCAACTCCAATCATGACTTTTACTTGAATTGCAATTGCCAATATATTAACTTTTAAATTAACTATTAGATACAACTATTAACTTAACTCCAATGATTCTGCAACTATTAGTTTAACATCGACTCTAATAGCGGTTATAATGGATAACTATTAAATTGTTCCAATAGTGATACAACTATGGGTGAGTGCACAAAGGGTCTCTTTTGGTGCGTTAGATGCAATAGAAAACTGAAAAAACAGACATCCATCAACTTGCATGGATATTTTGAGACACTTACACAATGAATCTTGCGATGAGTAAAAAACAAGAAATGTAGGAAATTCAATGACTTTTACAGGAACTTTTTATTTTTCGGACAAATTATAAGGTATATGTTTTTGTGGGTGCAGTGTCTGAGTGACTAAATGATAGAATAAACTTACGAAAACCGGTATACATATATATAACATATAGTACTAGCGAACGACTATTTTTCCAATAATAAAAATATTTTTTTTAATTTTTTTTTAATTATCTAAGAGATCAAACCTCGAAAATAGTACGTCAATTGTGGGTGCAGCATTTGAATGTATTACTGCAATTATTTGGAAATGGGTTTTTTATAGCATCTAGAGGTCGGCGTTCTTTAGTGCACCATACAATTTTTTTTTAAATGGTTGAGAAACGAAAGAGATATGGACGAAACATTAACAGTGTGTTTTTTGAGATGAGGAGTGATGAAAGAAGATAAATAAGAAAAAATAGAAAAAATTATGTATTCTTGTTAAAATTTACATATTTGGAATCTGCGAAAAAAAACCATATCTGTTTCTAAAGCCTCATAAAAAATGGAGGTGTACAGCATAATCAGACGAACGGCTAAACACGAGCATATTGAAAATTTGGATATAATGTTGTTCAATTAGCCATGGTTTATCATACTCCAAGGCATAGGCATGTTGAATCCGAAGCAAAGTACGAAGCAGACACATAGGCATAAGAATTCCATGCAAGCATGGGTGGAGGCTCGGCCTTATCTTTTAGAGGGAATACATTTTTTAATTTAAACAAAATGGGAGCGTGTTTTATTGAAGCAAAATGGGAGCATGTTTTATTGAAGCAAAACGAGAGCGTGTTTTAGTGAAGCATAATGCGCACGCGTT